>JAAAKG020133396.1:0-37073 GCA_010014905.2 Druon quercuslanigerum
ATCCGCAACCCGAGGACGCGTTCGGTGGCTTTGTCATAGGCCTTTCAGTTTGATTCTAGAGGAATCAGAACCGAACCACCAGGTCCGAAGCGCCTGGGAAAAAAGTTACGATGATATATATATATATATATATATATATATATATATATATATATATATATATTCAGCTCTGGTAAATTTTAAGCTAGATTGGCAATTTAGAAGTATTTTTTTCGATCGTAAGGGATTAAAAAAAAAGACCCTGCTTTTATGAGAAAAACTTTTCTGATATTCGGAATACAATACTATATCTAGTATATTTGTTCGCATCTTCGAGGCGCACTGATCGACCTATTGTTGAACCTTTTATGATCTACTAGTACCAATTTTTAAAGTGTCAAAAAAATTGTTCCTTATGTTTATATAGGAACATTTGTTTTAGTATTAGAAAGGCTCATTTGAGCAAAACTGTATTAATATTGGAAATATGACGTATTTGTTCACGTTTTCAAGACGCGTTGAAAGACCTATTGACGAACCTTTATGACCTCTTATGATGTAACAATATCAAGATATATATTTAAAAAAGATATTGGTCATCACTTTATACAAAGGACTTCTTTTAATATTGGGAATTTACTGTGCTGTATGTGATGTATTTGTTCACGTCTTCGATTCCCATTGAATTATCAACTTTTTATGATCTTTCATAATCTATCAATAGTGATTTATAAAATTAAAAGAAATGTTCACTTTGCTCATGCAAGGGAAACTTATTTATTATTTGAAATATAAAACTGCAGTATTTAAAATTGGTTAATGGCGACAAGTCACTTTGATTGACCTAAATTTCTGGAAATAACAGTTTTGTTATAAGATAAAACAAAGGAAATAAGTTTCAGTTTCTTTTTTTAGTGGAAATCAAGCTCCCTATATGAAAAAGCAAATTTATTTGATGCCTGCGAGATAGCAAAGTGATCATAAAGTGAGCCCAAATAAATCCACGATAGTGAATACATACACTCGTAGTACTTAGCAGTGGTAGTTTTATGATATATTGTAATTTTTATTGACGTTTTAGCCATAAAAAGGGAAACTATTTCTCTTCGATTGAATCCAACGCAATACTTCATGGCCAATACACATTACAAAGAGTCAAAAGCAATAAAAGTATGAATAATAAAAACAAAATACGCCGAAAATTCTGTCAATAGATTTTTCGATTGTCGTTTGATACTTTCCCAAATATGTAAAAATTATACATTTTTTTGGATCTTTCACTTGTAGAGGTGGAATCCATTTTTTTGAGGTGAAATATAATTTTTTGACAATTCAGAGAAATAATTATGAGTTTCAAATTATAAATATTGGTTAAAATTTATAAAAATTACACGGAATCTATTTATACCTATGTAAAAGAGATTTCAGACTTCTGCGCACAACGAAAGTTTAAAACCAGGTCCTCCATCAGATATTAAGTGCAGAGCAAATTTTCGTACCTTGGAGACAGTTTACAAGTCTGTATGAAGTTTCATGCCCATCCGGTATTCGATTCGCTACATCAGGTTCCGTTCTGTCATCCTCGCTTCATATCAAGGATCAAACTTCTGTTGAGGTTCATTCACTAGGAAAGTTTCTTCCAAACCCGACTTTATGGTAATGACCAATAATAATGAAATGATAATGAAGCGATAATGAAGCGAAGGGTTGCTGACATTTAGAAATGATAAAATTCTCCAACAATAATAAAATTTTTATATCTCACTGTATTAATTTTTAGTTTTTTGCTTTATATCTTCTGGTACATTCTCTTTAAGCATCAGTTAATGCTTTTCCCTTATTACAGATGACTCATTCATTATTTTTCCTACATTTACGACTTTTGTGTGCATCAGTGCACGTCGAACGTTAATTACTGCCACAAGTCTAATTAGCGCAAGTGGAGCGTCGAATGAATGAGATGCATATAAACCCTGTATACTTTTTGGGGAAATTAACTCAAATGAAAATGCCAAATGCGATTATCCCTTCAATATTGGTCAATTTCGATCAATTATTAGTATCTTAGAAATTGAATCCTTTATCACTTTAATTCGCTTGAATCGAATTGATTTTATCCTAATTGATATATCACCCTGAGGGATAAAAAATTGAAAAGTGACAATGGAAAAAAATGGATTAAGCTTTCTTTTGAAAATAAAATGAAATTTGAAACAATGACGAGATGTCACGTTGAACAGAATTTGGGCTAATAGGAAGGGATAGCACAGTGTACAATACTCAGTACTCACTCTTTCAATGTGATTACCGCCGACGACTTCCGTCGTGTTGACGCAAACCACCCTCTTCAAGCGCAGTTTGTTCACGTGAAAGGCTGAACCGTAGCAGTACATCAGTAGCATCGTCGTTGGGAAGTAAAAGCAACAGCATGCAAGAATCCTGAAAAATTGTAATCCCTTTTGAAAATATAATTCTTTTAAAAAAAACCCTTCACAATTCTTCATTTATTATGTATCCCCGAGAGTGAACGTTAAAGAGAACGCCCCACAGTGGGGCAAAAAAAGATTTTCTGGAAAAATTAATTTAGAGCAGAGTTCACCGCATTCGACATGTACGTACAATAAAAGTGCGTAATACAAGTGCTTGACTGAGAGAAAGTTTTTATGTCATTTTTAGAGTTTTGTAGCTTAGCTAAGAAACCCTTATAGTTTCGATCAGGTGATCGTCGGTCCGTCGTACTTTTTTCGTAGGAGGGGAAGTGCGAGGCAGTGATAAGAGGAAAAGCAGAGGAAATAATAGCCGGATAAGGATGGGAAGTAGGACAAAAGAGTGAAGGGAAACTAGGGAAAGTTAGGGGAAGGAAAAGTATAGGAAGTGAGGGGAAATTAGTGAGGAATAAAAGAGGAAGTAGCTGATGGGAGGGGAAGTAGTGGAGGATTGCAGAGGAGAGGGCAAACTAGGGGGAGTATGAGAATGTAGGAGTGGAAATTACTACGAAACCCTGAATCACTTCTGGTGAGCCCTGGCCTAAAGCTTACAATTTTGATCCGATTTAAGATTTTTTTTGAAAGAAAGTTAACTAAATTTAACAGAGACTTTTGTGTGTGGGGGGTGTAGGTGTGCGGTCGTGAGTTAGGGCGTGTGTATCAGGCTCACGTTGCTATGTGCAAAAGTTTCTGAGAAAAAATCAGTTAATATGCATATCTTAGCCATTTCACGCTCTAAACACTTTGTCCATTTGATAAAATTTATAAAAATTTTGTCAGAAAAAATTATATAGACAAATTTTTAATACCTGATAACAATTTTTAAATAAAAAATCATTAAATTGCTTGGCAAAATCTTTCTAGTGTAATACTTAAATAACGAATAATGATTGTTTATTTTATAAATAGTTTGATAAATAAATTCGTAACTTGAGTACTTGCCAACAAACAGATGTGTTAGAAGACTTTTTCAGGCGATAAGATTTGTAAATTTTATTGAATAATTTTTATATAAAAATACAAATACATATCAAAAACTTAAAATGTAGCTATGTCTAGAAGTACAAGCTCTTCACCTGAAGCCATTATAGATAGTAAAATATAAGGTGTTTGTAGAAAAGGCCGATTTTTTAGAAAATTATTAAATCCGTTGCAAAAATAAAATCGGTTTGTTGGTATTGGCAAAAATATGTATTTTTGTCAAATGTATACAAACAAATAAAAAATTATGTAACCACACACATTCTTTTAATAAGTGGGGTCCTTTATAAGTCATTGGCAGTTGATTGCGTAAATAAAGGAGATCCATTTGTAACAAAAAATAGTCAAGTCGTGAATTTTTTTATCAAATTGTTTATAAAATAAACAATTACTGTTCGTTAATGAAGTATTACAAGGGAAGGAATTAGCCGAGTAATTGAAAATTGGTTAGATTGAAAAAACGAAATCAAGTGGTTGAAAATTAACGAAACTTTGTATTTTCATGTAAAATTTATTCGAATTAATAACAAATATTGTCGCCTAACAAGATATCTTGATGAATAAGGTTCCTTACGAGTGACTGGTTATCAATTTTGTACAGGAAACACAATCTTTTCTTGACAAGTAGTCCAAGAGTGAATTGGTTTATAACATTATTTATAAAATAAAACAATTACTATCAATTAATAATGTATAGAGCATTCATAACATCAACAAATACTCTTTGCGTATATTCCGAACAAAAACTAAAAAATAAATTTTCTAAGTATTTTTAATCATGAAATAAGACTTTGACTTATTAATTTGTGAATACATAAAAAATACATTTAAAAAAATGCAACTTTCTGGATATTATTTGTAAGAAGTTTCTTTGCTAAATTCATGATGTTTTATATAAATAAAGGAATTAGCGACAAATAGGATCATTTATAAAAAGAATTTTTGTTAAACTTCTTGTTAAATAAAAAATTAAATATCCTTATACTTTTTGAAATTAAACTAAACTCTCGCTTTCAGTAACTCCGTTTTTGGCCTTCCTAGAACTGCTGGCTCCCTTAGTTTCTCAGGGGTGCTGGGCGAGGGCGGCTGCGAGTCAGTGGGCCCTCACTGTTTACGTTTCGATCCCCCCGAAATCAGTCCAAGGCTATTTGAAGGCAACCCCCGACACCTGACGGAAAGCGAGAGTTTGGTCTAGTTTAACTTTTTTTGTTAAAATCGGATTATAATTGTAAGCTCTAGATTAATTTGTTCAGAAAATTTTTTTGTCCAACTATGCACCGCTCAGTGCGGTCAAAAAGGAAAATGGGGTTCAACATGTTTTACAGCACAAAATTAGTGACCTTGCTATCAAGTGACCTTGCTGTGATCTGCTAAACACATTTTGGTATCACGGATAAAGTTTTCTTACTCTCTTAATTGTTATTAAAAAGATTGATAAACAAAATTGATGTTTGTTGTATTTTGAAGCTAGAAGAATTTTTTGTCTCAATCTTCTTGTGGAATCATGTAAACTTAATTTCCTGTTACATCTATGTACTTAAAGAGTACATCTTTGATTGTTATAAACAATTATCATGAACACATTTAATAAATTAGACATTTTGGATATAAAAGTTTTTCACCGCAATCCCTTATTTTACTTGTGAAAACAAAAAAATAATACTTTAATCTTTTCTGAATCTAAATGCTCTTATTTAATGAGTTTTTTAACCAGAATTTTTTATAACAATTGAAAATATTAATAAGTGTCAATATAACTCTATTAAATATTATTCTTTAGGCTGAAATAAATAAACATCCCTGCTCAAAAATCATTTTATGTATCTAAAAACGCCTATATAGTGAATATGTTGATCAGAATTGTTAAGAACAATTGAAACTTTTATTAAGTTTATATACATCTCGTTAAAGTACTATTTTTAAGGGTAGAATAAGCGATTATGCTATTGCTAAGCCTTCTTGAGAAATAAAAAATTTTTAAACTTTTTTTTGAATTTCGGCTCGGGGAACTTCTTTAAAATGTAATGAGCTTCAATTTTTTTATGTAACAAAATCGGCAAAGAAATGTAAGGTCTGGAACATTTTGAACTGTGACTGACCACAACAGCTTCGCACCACTTAACCACGCACATGGATCAGGCATCAGTAGTAACGGCTGTTTATAGTCAGCCGCATTATTTCTCCTACAGGGTATGATTTCTTAAGTGTACCAACTCGACAAATTAAAATTGTCCGATCTAAGTCAATTTTGGGCAAAGTGTTGTGCTACTGGGCAGTAGCTTATGGAAAATAAACTTTTTTACTTTTAATAAATATATAACGAGGTATATATTGTCTATTTTTTCGACTTTCAACTCCTCTATTGAGGATACCAAAATTTCGGCCTGTTTACTTTCTATAGGTTCTTCCGCCCATTCAATTGATCGGAAACTTAAAAAAATTAATCTTTCAGCTTTAAAAATGAAAATGAAAAATAAATTTGACATTTTTGGATAAAGAAATATTTTTTTACTTCTCTTATCGCAAAAAAAAGCTTATATGCTTCCCTTTAAGAGTTTCGAGTTTTTTTTTATAAAAACTTTATAAAAACTAAAAACTTATTTTTCCAATTAAAAATGATGTATCCTTATTAATTTAAGGTACCTAAATGGAAAAACACCAAGTTTTTTTTAGCCAAAACGTCAAGTATTTATTTTTCCAACAAATGAGGCTCACTGTGCATGGCCAATAAAAAGATCTTAAAAAAACCTATTGAAAGCTTAGTAGACTATAACTTTTTGTCTTGCTATTTAAAGGCTTACAAATTTTCAAATTCATTTCATTCATTTCCAATTTTCCAATTCAATTCACGAAAATCACTCATTGCTTATTTTCACAAATAAAAAAGATCTCACTTTTTATCCTCAAGATCCCTGAAGGGAGAAGCATGCGCTTAATATTTAGAGAAGTAAATTAAAAAATATCCTTTTTTTGCAAAAATTTAAAAACTTTTTTTCTTCTAATTTGTAAAGGTCACATATATGTTTTTGAAAAACATTTAAAAATATACTGGATGATATTTTTGTATTGCCATTAGAAGAGTTGAAAATCGTCAAAATAGAAAATATCCACAGAATTTTCAGGCCCTCGCCTTGCAAAACTTTGCCTAAGTTTGACTTAGACAACTTTGATTTTTAAATTGGTATACTTGAGAGATAATACCCCCTATTTTTCATGCTACAAGAATATGTTAACATTCATTTAAGAAAAAGCTCAAGTCGAATCAAAATTGTAAATTCCAGAGTAAATAGTGTTGAAAAAGATTCCTTATCCAAGGATCAGTGAGGCTTTAAGTTTTTGTTTATACGTAAGATAAAATGTGTACATGTCGATCAAAATGTTAATCCGTCTCATGAATCCGATACCTAAGGGAGGCTCTAGAGAAGAAGGGATCACAGGCTAGTAGGCCGGTTGCGTTGAAATAATAGCCGCCCTTGGGAAGAACCAATACACCAAAGGTTGCCACGCTTGCTATCCAAGTAGTTGACATCACAGCCACACAACCCTGCCGCATGTAATACTATATGAACAAAGACAAGAAAGTAGACGATGTTTATTTTCAGATAAATGGGTACACTGAGCTTCAAGCGACCATAGGCATGATCAAAATGGTGACAAAAAAGGAATTCGGTCCTCTATTGAATTTTCCATTGAATGTAAAAATGATCCAATTTCGAGAATCAACAAAATATAACTCTCCAAATTTACGATCCTAGAAACCGACAGACAGTTTTTTTTAAAGATTCCACCATAGATCTTACTGTCCTAAACTAAACTTGAGTAATTGTCACTGGTTGAATAAGTATTGCACTAATTTCTAGTGAGATACACTTCTGACTATTTCAACGAGTAAGATTTCACTGAACGTCAATGAGATTTCACTATTTAATTTTAAGAAAGTAGGTAAAAGGTTTTCTAAAAGAGTTTTTTGTAATTAAATGTCTCTCAATCTTATCGGTACTGGACGTAAAATTTTTACATGTATTTTACGACGAGCAGGCTGCAAAAAATATGAAAAGAATTTACAAAAGCGGAAGTGTGAATTTACTAATGTATCAAATTTAATTTTTCAGACCTCGGGATTTTAAAGATTGTATAATCTTCGGGGAATTTTGAAAGATATTGCACATTTCAAGGTGTTTTACGTGATTTAACTCATGTTTTGTGGAATTAATATGGATTTCACAAGATTTAAGGGATTTTATCAATATCAAGAGTTTTCAAGGATTTTAAATAATTTAGGGCATTTTAGAAGACTCCAACATATTTCAAGAGATTTAAAGTTTTGTAAGGGATTTAAAAGATTTTCGTAGGATTTTAAACAATTTTAAAGAATTTTGTAAAGTCATCCAGGATATCGGTGAGATTCAAAACATTTCAAGAGATTCTAACCAATTTTTAGAGCAATTTATGGAATAAATTAAATTGAACATTAAGTCATTTTTAGGGATTTCAGAGATTTAAAAGATTTCACCAGATGTCAAAATATCTATGGGATTCATATGATTAAGAAAAATTATAAGATTTTTGAAACACAAAAAAGATCGTTATTGTTATTTTTCAAGGGATTTCTACGGATCCCAAGGGAATTTTAAGGGAACTTTGAGAAATTCAAAAATATTTCCCTCGGTTTTATTGGAGATGCATATCATAAATTTCCAAAAAGTCGGTTAAAATTGGGTAAAAACATGAAAATCCCTTAAAATCTTCCACATCTTTTAACTATTCTGAAATTCTATAATCCTAAGAAATTCTTTAAAAGCTGCTGAAATTCCTGAGAATCGTACAAAATATGTTATATTCTTTAATACTCTCTAAAATTTTTAAACAAAGTTATGAATACAAACTTGTGAAATCTCTGGAAGTCGTTAAAAATTCTAAATCATTTAGATATTCTTTAGAAATTCCTAAAATCTCCTATTTGTTTACGTATCTTGTAAAGTACCTTCAAATCTTTCAAATGCCTTAAAATCCAATTAAGTTCCTTTTATCTTTAAAATCCTATAAATTCGCGTAGATACCTGATAAAATCCATAAGATTTTTTTTTTAAATATCTTGAAATCCCGTAAATTTTCTCTAAAATCGAAATATTTTATAAATTGTCATTAAACATTCCGAAAACTTTGACATCGTCTGAAATAAAATGAAATTTTTTGAAATCTTTGAAATTCTCCAATATCCATTGAAATTCTCTGATATCTTCCATGCATTGACATCTTTTGAAATTTTAATTTTTGAGATGGCAGATATGTTATTTTGGACAACATAGCGAAGAAGTTTACAAATACGTTTAAAGTCAAGGTGAAAAAATACTTGCATTAGCAAGAAATTTAAGAAAATAGTAGCATTATTGCGACTTTTTTCAAAAAGTAAAAAAATTATTACATCGTTAAAGAGAAGTGTCAAAAAGTGTAAAATAATTTTGTTGCTAAATCTTAATCATTTTAATTTAATGCGCATCGCTCTGCTATAAATCGTCTTCAATCGAATAAGGAAAATCGAATCGTCCTAAATCGAATAAGGAAAAAATAGAAAAATTTAGGAAAAAATTCGAAAAACTAACAG
Source organism: Druon quercuslanigerum (assembly GCA_010014905.2). Taxonomy (NCBI): domain Eukaryota; kingdom Metazoa; phylum Arthropoda; class Insecta; order Hymenoptera; family Cynipidae; genus Druon; species Druon quercuslanigerum. The sequence continues at coordinate 9,052 of JAAAKG020133396.1, forward strand.
TTTTAGTCGAGAATATTTCGAAGTTCTTTCTTGTCACCATTTTCATCATATATTATCGCTCGAAGCTCAATGTATAGGATCTAATAAAAATCTTCAAACTTTCACAGATTTATCATTATATTTTAACTCCTTTTTTACTGCAAAGAAATCAGTTGATTACAAGGGAGTTGGATAAGTTCGAAATGAGAAGATCGAAAAAGTTTGCCAATTAAAAGTAATTTCTAAGATTCGAAATCGAAGTAGGAATCAAATGACCTAAACATTTCGGCAAAATAATCTCCAGCTCTGAATAGACTTTAATCATTTAATTTAATTGGTAATAGACATTGATATAAAAAACATAAATATTCATATGGAATTAATTGCTTGATGATTCAAATGTGAAGCAAGTAATAGTAATAATCTGTAAATTAAATGAATGATATTGAATTTTGTCTACAATCCACTTTGATATAGTTTATTAGTTTGCTTCGGTGTAACATACTATAGAATTCGGTTTTAACTTGAAGTTTTTTCAATTAAATAGAAATTCTTGAGTTTGAATTGGAATACTAAATTTTAATTGTTCAAAATTATATGCAGTAATAGGGGAAAGATATGGTACATAAATGCAAAAAATTAAAAGAGTTTTCAAAAAATTTATTAACCCTGTTACTTTTACTGTTTACAATTCAAAAATTTAATTGCAAATCTATAAAAGTGAATGAATTTCAATTATAAATATTCAAAATTGCTTAATTTTTTATTTGCAAAAATGAACTATTGCATAAAAGGCATCATTTTCTATTATGAGCATTAAACATTGAAAAGCCTTTAATTGAAAATATTCAAATACGAAGAATATAAATGAATTATAAATCTTGAAACTTGAAAAATTTGTAATTCTATATTTTTGAATCTCAAGAATTTTTAATTATAACTCTTCAAAATTACCAAACTATCAATTGCAACACTTTCAAATTGAAGAGTTTTTAATTATCCAAATTTACAATTGAAAAAGATGCAAGATTGAACAATAAATTTTGTAAATTATATTATTTATATATGATATTGCTTCAAGTAGAAAGCATTAAAATTGAAGGTTTGACTTTCGACCATCATTAACCGCAAAATTTACGAATTTTTATTTTTCCACCTTTGCACAATTGAAGACTTTGCCATTGTAACTGTATGAAATTGTAGAATTTTTCATTATTAATGTTTCAAATTAAAGATTTATAAATTTAAAGATTTTCGAAAGAAAATTTTGCAAGTTTCAAATTCCACAATTGAAAATTCTGCATTTTTAATTCCTTACATTCGAAATTTCTTCAGTTTGGAAGATTTAGAATCGGAAAATTTTAACTCTTAATCTTTGAAATCATTCAAATTTAAGCATTTTTATTTCTACATCTTTAAATTTGAAGAGTTTTCAATTGTGACACATCCTGTAGTAGAACTTTAAGCTGCAAATATTTAAAGTAACTTTCGAGACACCTTCGATTAGAAACTTGACTTTTTATCTATAAAATCATAAAAATAATGAATTTGTATTTACACAACTTTAAAATTGAAGCGGGCAATACCGTGTTAAATGAATCATTAACCGTGTTGAATCTAATTAACCTAATCTTACAAGAGAAGCAGAAATCCTTTCTAAAGGAATTTGTCTTTTTTTATAGGTAGAAATGACGTAACGAAAATGGCGATGGACTTAAGACTGTTTATCATTTCCTGGTATCATAAAAAAGTACAAAACTCCTTTAAAAAATCATCTGAATGAAATATTTTTCTTTATTTTAAAAACAAATAATACTTTTAGCAGAAAAGAGAAACAGTAATAGTATAACCACACCTTTTTTAATTTTGATAACAATATATCTAATTGTTAAATATTCCTCCATTTGATACACTGATCGTCTGAATGTTAAATACAATTATTTTAGTAAAATGCAATAATTGAATTTGAACCCTTTGAAATTTTAATATATTCAAATACATTTAAATAATTAATTTTTGGTTCAAAAATTTAAAAAGCTTAATTTTTTCTCTGAAGCAGGTGTGAAAAAGTTTGAAACTAATATTTTTGAAGAGAACTTAATTTCGTCTAAAAGTAGACTTACCAGAGTTTAGCTTTACCTCCTCAAATTGAAATTTTTTCACATTTAAATGTCTAGAATCAAACCATTATGAAAAAGCATTCAAGATTTTAAAAAGATTTTAAAAAGATTTTAAAAAGATTTTAAAGTGTTATGAGCATAAACTGTCAGCATTCAAAATGAGACAAGTTGACCAATTATAAATTATTGTGAGCTTCTGCAATATGGATCAGTGTCACAAACGGAAAACATTAGTCAGACTCAAAACTACAGAACCTCTTTTAGGACCATCTTATTACGATATAATGATCGAAATTAACTTTATTATTTCTTTCCTTGTTTCTAATTCCTGGTAGGATAAAATCTTATGTTTAAATAAAAGGTACAGATCACTAAAAAGGATTTAAAATAAAATAAAACTTAGAATAAAAATGGTATGAATGTTGATGTCATTTAATTAGGCAATTAAAACAAGAAGCATGCAGTAAGCGCGCTAAGCTCTTTTCTGCTACTTTAAAATAAAACGATTGTATTTTATTGTTCCCTGATGTAATATATAAACACTTGGCAAACATTCCTGCATTCGCATCTTAAAATTAAGTGCAGAATTAGATCTCAATTGCAGGGGCTTCTACAGAAATGGAAGACCGTTCATTTTGTGGTTGGGAAATTACGGGTTGAATAGAAGACACGATTTAGTGACTCGTAAAACTTCCCTTTTTGTCCCTTGCTTTTAAACTTTCAGTTTTACCTTTTTTCAACTGTGGCCTAACTGTTAGCCAATCACTGTTCTATCAAAGCCGAGGTATTAAATTACAGTAGTCTGCGGATTCCCTCTCCCCGATAACGTTTTACTACCCTTTTTCCCCTCTGTGCTGCACGAGTTTTAATCAAGGTTCACCAAAACGAAGTAAACGAATCTATGACCTTATGTAGAATTTTTATTTCTAGTGGACTAACTAATCTGTTAAACGAAACAGTGTAAAAATAAGTCCCATCAGGTTTTGGAATAAATTACTACTTTCCTCAATTTCTTCCTAATATAGACCAATTCATAATTTGTCTGAATGATATTTAGCATCTTTTATGTTAAATTTCGTATAAGTCCAACTAGATACAAAAGTACAGGAAAGTATCGTATTATGTTTGTCCAAATTCTTTTTATAATTACTCAAGTAGTTTAAATTCTAAAGATTACTGCTGAAATAAAACTGAAGTCGTACACAAATTAAAAAATCCGTCTCAATTCATCAGTTCTTTTTTATATAAAAATCACTCGAAAAATCTCACTTAATTTGAAAAAAATAGAAAAAAGAACATTAATATATATATATTACCCGAGAGGTTTCATTTTTTTCAAACTATTTTACAACTACTTATATGGATTATTTCATAAGAAATGATGCTAAACTCCCAAAAATTCATCCTGTTTCAGAAGGGCTTTTTGAGACCAGAATACTACAAAATTCCCACTCTAGAGGACTTGAAGACCTAAGAACAATTTAAGATGAATTTTAATTTTACTTAAATTTAATTTCATCATTATCAAGCTACTTTTGGTCTATTCATCATTACCAATCCAAGTTCATGCTCTAAAATTTTTTTAAATGGTCCTTTGTGAAATTTTCTTATCGGAAAAGCATCAGAAAAGTCAATAGAGGCGTTTTTTCATTAATATCAGTAATTGTGAAAATTTGAAGCATTTACAAAAATTAAGCAGGCACCAAAGTAGCAATCAATTTCCAACATGAAGTTCCAGACCTTCATTTTCTACAAAAAGCCACTTTTGTAAGGTTTTTTTCGCTCAACTTTTTGTCTGGCGCTCAGAAATGATATTTATTAAAATTGTCATTTATTCTTTCTTTTACAGATCTTTTAGTAAAAAATTGTCTCTTATATCTTTGCAAAAACAATACTTTCAGATTAACTATGATAGAACAGTAGTTTTTCTCCAAAAATTGCTGGTGACACCGGAAGTATTTTTAACATTTTTGGTACTTTAGCATTGATTCGCCTCATATCCTATACTCTAGTTAAGACTTTATGTGGGAATTTTTTTTGGATCCCAGTTCAACTTTTTTTCAAGGAGATAACTACTTAAAAGTGACGTAAATCTTATATAACAAAACTTGACGCAAGTCTTACATAACCTATAACCCTGTTCGTTAACTAAAAGAAAAGAGCCTTTTATGATTTGATAAGTCTTTGCCTTTCTAGGTTCACTTTAAACTTTTTTTCGAATAAAAAAAGAACAAGTCATATTTAATGGAGTTAATGTATTATCTAAGCTTTAAGAGAAACTTCCGTTTCCCCTGATATCGCTGAGCTTACAGGTCTGGCTTTACAAAGAGGACGAGTAAAAGCGCTCGTTTCAGTCTATCATAGTAGACAATGATTTATAACGGGTTGTTTGTTGCCATACTCATGAGATAATAATTTAAAAAGTTATAGGTCTTGCAATCCATGAATGAAATTTGAATACATTTTCGATAAGGTTCTTAACACAAAAAATTTTTTTGCATTAAATTCTCCTTATCAGTTGTATATTCTATCGACATTTGGAAAGAGCTGCAATAATAAAAGTGTACAAGAAATTTAAGTGCCTATACTCATTTTATCTAAATCGGACTTCCTTTATATTTCTTCACCTGACGCAACAAGACATTTTATTTTCTACGAGTGATTCGATTTGCCCGATAGATTGGCCGACTCTTTTCAAGTCTGAACAATCTTTTTCAATAATTTTCTAATATTGTTCTTCGAACGCAACTCCGAACACTATTGAAACTATCGAAAATTTCTCATTTTTTGAAACTTTAATAAATTATTTATAAAAATTTACCAATAATTAATTCAGTCTATGTTGAAGTTCCTATGTTGCCGCTCGGTTTTTGCGTTTTTTTTTTGTTTCTTGACTTTTTCTATCATGTCATTGTGACAGTTTATTAGTATACGTCAATTTCAAATCTTATAAAATTTTATTTCCACTTGAGGCTGTTCCCTATGAACGGAAATGCTTTATCGTAGATTTTTAAGTTATTAATTTCTTAATTTAGAAAATTTAAAATCAATTATTATATTCATAAGCTTGCCTTTTTAAAGAAATTTCCAGTAATGCTTTTCGTGATATACATTCAAGCTGTAAACAACTACATTTATAAAATTGAATACAAAAATTTAAAAAAACAACATCTTGAAAGCAACTTTTACTATCAACATATATACAAATTTTTTAATTCATGGTATAAAAAATGTTCCTTTTTAAAAAACGACATGTTTCGTAAGAAACCATGAAACCAGAATTAACCAGAAAATACCAAAAGTGAAAAGTTTTCATTTCAAGTCAGTTCAGCTCCACCGAGATTTGTGTGTTTTTTTAAATTTTTAATACCTGAGTATCATAATATTATATCGGGATTTTGGACATTTTCTCTTTACTTTAATTGTATTCTTTTTATTCAAATAATTACTTTTTGAAAATCAATGATTTAAAAATTAGACGGTTAATTTTTGTTTGTTATGTTAAGAATTTGAACTTCTTTTCACATCATGATACTGTAATATGACGAATTTAATTTTAAAACTCGACTCCTTTAAGGTTGCCAATATTTGTCGGTATGAATATTGAATACCTTTAGGAAGAAAAAATAGTTCTTGATCTAATCGCCCTGTACATTTCACGTACATTTCTCTGATGTAGTACAAATTATTTAAAAATTTTAATGTTTCTCTACTATTCTATATCATTATTTGTACAACCCTGTAACAGTGTACATTTGGAAAAAAAACTTAAAATAGTGTACATAAATTACTTAAAAAATGCAGCATCCTCAAACTTTAAAAATGTTAAACTAAAAAACATTTATTAATTTTTTGTTTTTATGAGTCACTCAACTTACATAACTCATTAAATAAAGACTTTAATCAGTAAATTTTTTATTGAAAAATCTTTTGTGAGGACAATTAAATTAAACAAGTACTTTTAATTTAAATTTAGTATTATAGTATCACGAAAGTCGACGCAAACTTCTTCTTCCCAATTTTCAAACCTCAAAATAGCAATTGTTTAGTAATGTTCAAAATTTGTTACTTGGGTCTTTTAGGATACTAAATAAAACTTTTAAAAAACTAAAAAAAGATCTTTTCTAGAAATCGAATTAGTTAATCATTTTTATCGACAAAATTTGCAATTAGTGACATTTTCTCAAACAAAATTAAATTAACCATTTACTTTAAAACAAAATTTTGCGCTGCCAAGGAAAAAAATTTCGTCCTAGCCGTATCCAAATGCCGAACCTTAGAATAGAGATTTTTGGAAAATTTTCACAATTTTAATTTTAAGGTAATGAAGACTGGTACTAACGCGAATTTTATAGGATACTTAGATCAAGATTAAGAGAAATTCATCTCAAAAAAAAATAGAAGACCAATCTAAAGTGTCCATTTAAAGAGAATTGTTGTACGTTGCAGGAATAATGAGGAAAAATTGCGGTCAAGTTTGATATGGAAAAAGAAAATATATCCTTACGGGATGGGTTTAGATTTTCAAAATATTACAACTATTTATCGGTGTTTGAAAATAAATTAAATTCTATAATAATAAAGTTTAATTTTTTGTTAATTATGTCATGCATACAAATGTGTCATTCTTCCCAAAACTAAATCTGAAACTGAATTCTTAATTAGGCATGTGAAATTTGCAACATTACTTTTTTTTTAGTTCTAAATTACCCAATCTTTACTGTGTAAAAGCCATTCAAAAGCTTAAATTTTGAAAATATTTATAATTTGGAATATTCGAATATTAAAAAAGTCCCGAAAATTTCACTATTAATGTTTTAAAATTTTAATTTTCATATTGGAACCCTTAGTAGTTAGTTTTATGTTAAATAATTTTGGTTTTAAATATTTAAAAATGTTTGCTTTTAATTTGAAATCAGTTTTAAATTTAATACTTTTAGAGTTGAATAATCTAAAGTTTTTTGTTACTATTTTAAACGCTAAATGTTGTCTAGTATTTTAAATTCTTCGAAATTTTAGAATATCACATTGAAGGACCTTATACGTGCACAATATTTCTGTTTAAAGGATTTGTAATAGAGAAGTTTTATATTTAACGTCTGCAAAGTAAATGCAAAACAATAAAAAAATTACGATAATTATCACACTGCATTACCTTTTTATGATGAATTTCGAAAATAAATAATAAAACTATTTATAACTGGGCTAATATTTTTAATTTTATACCGTAGAAGAATTTCTCAGGTGGAAAAATTATATATAGTCCATATATAAAGTGAAGTTTTGTATATAATATTCAATTGTTTTATACACAAAATGCATAAAACAAATGAATATTATATCCCGTGTAGGAAACTAATCAGGAATCCGGCTGGATAGGGCTGGTTTAAGTATGGTAAACTGATCGGATCCCGACTTCAAAACCGGCCGGGATCCGGTCGGGTAATCCGGCCACAAACTTGATAAAAAGTGTTGCTTCAGGCGACAAATTGTTTTGTCATTTAAGGCTCATCCGAAAGAATACCTTTTCCATAATAGATTAAATACTTTCATGGCGGTTCATTATGATAAAGGAGATATTTCGGGTTTCAATCGTGTACAAAACTACTCCATGGTGGGGCCAGAGCGCCCCACCATGGAGACAGGACGCACCTGATTGGTCAATCAAGTGTTATTATTTTTATTTATTTATTTTAAAATAAGACTTATTTGGCCAATCAGGTGCATCCTGTCTCCATGGTGAGGCGCTCTGGCCAATCACAGGCATCACACAACATAACCTGATAGTTCAGTTTCAGGTCAGCCCTGAAGAAGTGAACTGCAATGCTCACGAAACGTCGGCAAAATTCGTATTTTTGTACACGATTGAAACCCGAAATATCTCCTTTACCATTACCTTTTCCATTTTGGAAACCACGTGGTGATTTTAGGTTAGGCAGAAGGAAAGGAAAAAATGAATACACAACAGTAGTAAATGAATAATAATTATAGGCGCACTAAGTGATGTTTTTAAATTATTGACTGAAATAAGGTTGATTTTAGTTATGGATCTCGATTTTATTTGCAAACTTCAAAGAAATAACGCGACGTGAGTGCAAGGTGCATTCTCGTCCGAGGTGTGAAACAGTGTGAAACTGAAAATTATTGAGACGCCGGGCGCAGAAGGCGCTATAGATGGCGGTAAATTTGAAAGTGTACAAACTAAAAATAGTCTGAAAATAGAGAAAATTATAAAAAATGTAACATTTTTGCTGTTGCACATAGCTGAGTCGATAACAGTTTTATTCAATAAGTTAAAACATTCACAAAAATTTCATGGTTTTTTTCAATTTAAAAAAGCTTATTTCTGTTTTACTGATCTAAATAAGTCGTTTAATTATACTTTTCAAATAATAATTCATGTAGTATCCATAATTACGTCTTTAATAATGTCACAGCTCTTAAAAAATGTGTGATTTCTACAAAAAATGATCCTGACCAGTGCCCAGTCGGCTCCCGGCCATACCTGGGATCCGACCAGAAACCTTCTAGTAGTAGGGCAAACCAGGGAAACTTCTATACGGGATATAATACTTCACACTATATATAAACTATATAAAATATTTCCGCCTAGGTACTGTAGGTGAAAATCGATTTTTCTTAATTGATTTTAATCATCAATATGTTCCCTGATTTCTTAGTTTCATATTTTCATACTCTCTTGGGCTACCCTTAACTAAAAAAAATGTATGGTGAAAAAAATTTTTGAAAAATTGTAAAAGCTTTAATGAAACTAACAACGATAAGCTAACACAAGGAGATGAAGGGTTTGAAACAAGCCACTTTTTCGTTTCGTATTTTACACTTTTTTACATCTCAGTTTGGAATTCAAACAAGGAAACGTGTCACAATGAAAATACGAGCTTTCACGGACGCAACGTCGTTAGCGGCCTGTCGAGCTTGTTGCAAATTTAAACATTGTGACAGTCGTTACGTACTTTTCTGAGTTACGATTGGCATGAAAAATTGTTTCTCATATATGTCACACCTGCGCGACGTGTTGTTAAATTTCAGACTCAGAACGAGTCAGCCGAGGATTTGAAAATGTTCATCAGCCACTCATGCACTATTTGAGAGTGGAACTAATGCGCTGAATATACGTATTTCACTGTCACCTGCAGATGTCAGCCAGCAAAATATCTATACTCATTAAATAATTGAACCGAGCAAATGCATATGTTGAATACTTACCCAAAACTATGAATTTATATTCCATTTTCCAATAAACAAAAAATAGATTACAAAAAATTAAAATCTTGATGATGATGCAAAAAATCTGCCGAGTACGACTGCACCATGGATTTATAAAATGAAATTTGGTAAAGTAATTCAGGGAAAATATTTATAATAAACTATATTAAGTAAAAGTATTTATAATTTAACCTATTGAAGTTTATAAAATAAATGTTAAAAAGCCAGTAATATTTATCCCCCTAAGATTTATAAGGTCTAATGTGACTTTTTATAATAGACTTGCTGTGTGTACTGAAATTTAGGTACGAATAGTCCGATTTTTACGTTACGAATAGCGGGTCCTGGAGAATGGACGATTTATACCGAAATCTCTGTGCAAATAGACGGATTTTTTCAGTACATATAGATACTGCTTTTTGAATTTTACTAAAAAGTCTTCTATAGGGTACTCAATAGAAATGATTTCTTACTATATTTTATTACCAAGATTATTCCCCAAATTGCTTAGCCAACTTTCATTTTATAAACAGCATGCTGTTGTTGTACTCGGCAGAATTTTTGCATGGAAGAGGTTTTTGGTGGGATTGTATATTTTTCTTTGTAATTAAAAAAGTCAAATCTGAGATAGGTTTGCTCAATTCAATTAATTGTAGTTAAATGAATAATTTACTAAATTTAAACAATTATATTATTTCTTCAGATAATTCATGATGCAAATTATTTAAATTGTTCGAATTTTTGTATTATTTAATTCAATTAAATGCTACAACATTTATTAAATAAAATTTGTATTTCACTTTTCAGATTTTACAAAAATATATTTAATTTTCTTGAACTTTTTTCTTTCAGCATAATAAAATAATGACTGAACAATAAATAATTTTACTGTTTTTCTTCAAGAACTATTCAAGATGTGGAAAATTCCTATCAAGTATATCGTCAATGTATTTCTACTGACTGCTCGTTAAAATTAGGTGTCAATCACTTTGATACATTAGGACATAAGTTTAAGAACATGTGAAAAATAAATTTTTGGGCACAAAATCCTATCCAAAAAAAAGTGGTTTAACCATATGCCTCGAAAATCTCGCAATCACTATTATTTTAACAGCCTGATTGTCTTTTTATTAATTTAAGTTTTTGATATCTTATAATTGCGATTTTGAATATTACGTTTACAAATAATTCTTTTAAATAAGAAAGATCATAGAAAACATTATGCGAATTAAGAAAAATTTGTACTGTTTGCTCTTCTACCGTTGAATAATATATTTTCAAAATATCCAATGAATCGTAAAAAAAATACTATGCATATTTTATGTTAATACTTTTCGCTAAAAATTATTATTTTTACAAAGAATTTAAATATGAAATCATAAATGTTGGAAGAAGACATGAAATTGATATAAATTTTAGGTTGATTTATTTTTTTCACCGACAATTAATATTTTAAAACAAAAATCGACCTCAATATTCACAGTATCAGTAACTTTCGAAAACGTTAGCGTTTTACACCAGAAATAAGTATTTTTAATTAAAAAAAAAATATAAGATGTGAAAAATTAAAATCATTTTTGCAATGTACGTTTTTCAGGTATGCTAGCATTTTTTACTGAAAAAAGGCGTTTTTTAAAACAAAAATCAGTAGATTTCAAGTACTCTATACATTTTTTAACTATTTCAGGATACGCTTGCATTTTCAATACAATTATAATCATTATTGTTCTCTAGCTTCAACAAATGTTTAATTCTTTACTAGAATCATGTTTTATTCGCGTTTTTCTTACAGGAAATCATTAGAGAACAAAAATTTTTAAATAGTTCGAATAAGATTTAAAATTCCTGTACAATTATAGGTTATGTTAGCGGTTTTCAACAGAAATATGGACATAGATTCTGAAGAAAATTTATAATTTTGGAATAGTTTAAGGTTATATGTTCACGTTTTTACTAGAAATTGGTTACTTTAAACAACAAATAATTAAATTTCAAAGATGATTTATAATTTGAAATTTTTTTTTCAAATATTTTGTTAGTGTTTTACGTTAAAAATTGGAATTTTTAATTTAAAAAATCATAAGATTTTGCGGATTCTAATTATATTTTTCAGATTATTATTTCCAATAAATGAATATAAAATTTTAAGATATCAATTTTCGTCAATTATAGGAAATATTGTCCTTGCTTTTCTTCTATTTCTTAAAATAATAGATACAGCGAAATACAAAAATGTTGTATCAATATTAATTTAATATTCTAATTCAAAAATTACGTTAGAACAATAATATTAATCGCGCTCAAAGCCTGTTATTTTATGATATGATTATATAATCGGTAATAAAAAAACTTGTATTATTATAAAATAAATATAAATATCATCGATAAATTTTGTAAGAGTTCTTGATATATTTAACAGCTTAAAAAAAATTTGGAGATATGTATCGAGAATCTGCTACTAGTGACTACTCATTAGATGTCAATTGGTTCAATATATTAAGATGTAGTGGTAACTACAGGCTTCGAATTTGTTTCTTATGTTTTTTTGAACTCCGCATTATCTAAATCTGTATTTATCTGTAATTGAGTTGAAATAGATTTGTTAATGGTTTATTAGTCAGATAACATTTTTTATTGAAATCGTTTCAGAGTTGCTATAAAACTATTTGTGTTGTCCTCGGCGGCGCAAAGATTCGGTACCGCGAATCTTGATGTGTTGAGTAGAATAGCATTAATAAAAATTATTATTAATATATTAATATTTCCTTAGAATATTTTATTGCTGCACAGAAAAAAAATTTCATTTATCACAAAGAAACGGTGTCAAAATTCACTGAAGCAAAATTGAACCATAAGTGGTTAATATTGAGAAATACTAACATTAAAATCAGTTCAATTGTTTTTCATTGTTTACATTGATCACAAGATTAAAGATAATTAAAATTTAAAAAGATTTTATAAGAAAATAACCAGAAATACAATTGAATCCCTAGTTTTATCTGTGTGATATTACTATTAATAGAGAAAAAAATTATTTCAAATATCAGGAAAATTATTGAAAATGCAGCTTCTCTCGGTTCGTTACTAACTGCCCTAGTGTGAAATGTCATCACATTTATGAAAATACGTGTTGCAGAGCGAGACTAATCTGTCGAGACAAGGGAAGCACCGGAACCGAGCGATTAGTTGGCACTGAATTCAGTTCGGGAGAGCCGTAAAACCATAAATTTGACTCATAAAACATGGGATGTTGCCAAATGTTTAATATCTAGATTCTAGGTGAAGGAATCTCAAAATAAATAAATAAAAATTATTATCCATATTATAGTATATCTCATTTTTATTGTTTCAATTTTCACTGAAGACATAACTTAACTGACTTTCAAATATTATGATTCTTTTTTTCAATAGTTAGAGAAATAATTAATTTAAAAAATAAAATATTAACCTGAAAAATTAAATTAGGTTACCTTTATTATTGCATCTTACCTTTCTTGTAGAATGTCTATGATAACGATGAGGGTGTAACATACACACGTAACGATCAATCGCCATGCAAACCAGAATTACAGCACTTTGTTGAGTAAGAGCCCCTCGCAGTAGCGCCTAAATCAAAAGTTTATATTTTATTGAAATTAAAAAGATTATAACAGAATTTTTTTTAGTCTACTGTGAGTTTAAGGAGTTATTACTTCGGTGTTTTGTAATTATAAAAATGTAGCGTTTTTTTAGGGTTTTGTCAGGCCTGATGTAGAATGCAATATTTTTTTAATGTAGCAGTTTTTCCAGAGTTTTAAAACTGTACAATAATATCGCAAATCACTATTATGGTCGTTACACCGTTACGACAAAATATCATCGAAAATTGAACACTTTTTCCAGTCCTCCTGTTCTTCGACACAGATTATCACACAAAGCTAAACCCCCAGGATGACGCCACAACCGCAAAGGCTACCAACCCATATTTAGTTCAAAATGTTTTCTTCGACTTAATTTTAAAAACGCCTAAAATTAAAACATAAAACATACAAATATAATATTTTAAAAGGATTCACCGCCCGAAATTCTAGCCTTCAAAACGTTATATCGAATTTATTATCAAATTCTTAAGATGTCACGTCATAATATATTGCATTTTCAACAAAATAGTCGAATGTTCTACCCAAAAAGATTAATTTTCTACCAAAAGAAATCAATTTTCAAAAAAAGATTAAAATAATTAGAATGTTTTAAAAATTAGTTCACTTTTAAGCCCAAAAGTAGGTAAGCTTTCGAAACAATACAAGATATTTTTTAGAGGATTCGAAACCAGACCTCGAAAGACTTCAAGAGATTTCTAGAGAACTTTGGAATAAAAAATAAATGAAAACCCCAAGCAAATATAAAAACCAAGTTTTTTCCGAGTTTTTTTCCTAAAATAAGCATAAATTCCAGAAAAATAAAAGTTCAAAGTTTGGGCCAGTGTACGGAAAAAAATTATTTTAGGTTCTGAAAACATAAAGAAGGTGAAACGTGTTCAAAGGATTTTAACAATTTAATGTTATTTTAAATGATTATAAGGAATTTTGTAGAAATTGTTGATGTAAGTTGTTGGCTTTAGGGTCAGGTTGTTGACTTTAGGATCATTTTATTATCGAGGGTCAATATAAATTTTATTAACGAGGATCAATATAATTCCCCCAGCGATTATTATAAGGAATTTCAAGAGATTTCAAAATTTTCAGGGGAAGTCAAAGAATGTTATAACTTTTTCCAAGAGTTCTTAGAATTTCATAAGATTTGAGGGATTCCATAATACCTCCAATTATTTCGAATGTTTTAGGAGATTTTACAAATTTCAATGATTTTCTGCGACTTTTAACAGATTTTAAAGATTTTAATGTATAAATCGAGATTTTTTTAATTCTCGGTTTATTGAGACGATCATTTTTGAGCGAGATTCTCGAAAATACGAAAGACACTATCGACATTATCGAATATAATAATATATAATAAATATTTTAATACTAAATTTGAGAATATTCTCAGTTTATATTTATAAAGATAACAATTTTTTAAATTAAATAATTCTTAATATTTGCAAGTATTTACAGCTATTTACATAAAGTGCAAGCGCAAGCGAGAGAGATCCATTAGAGACCCAATACTTACAATCTTTACGCTTCTAATCTAAGCGACTTCCGTTTCCTTATTCTTTGACTTTTTTTATCCTCTAATTTGTCATTTTTTCACATGCATTCTTTCATTTACTGTCCTTCGCTCATCTAGCACCCTCTAACTCCTTCATCCATTCTTCTCCTAATCCATCCTCCCCTAGAATCTTAACCACATTCTCTTGTCAGCTTCCTTTATCTTCCATTCCTCTCCCACATCCTTCCCACACGTGCTCTCGTGTTTCTTCCTCCCATGCACATTTTCTACACTTTATATTCTCTTCTTTTTCCCAATACATCCCCTCTCTTACCTCGTTTCCCAATCTAAATCTTGCTATTCTGGTCCACCTTTTCTTTCCCCATCCCATTTCTAAATACTTTGGTAAACCTTCCTTATTCATCATCTTATTCCACTTATTGTATTTTGATTCCTCAATCATCCCCCCTCTTTCTATTAATTGCCTTTCCCTTTCCTTTTTTTCCAATTCTTCATAGTTTACTCCAGTCCCGTCTTCTATGTCTCTAGCATTCAAGAACTCCCTACTTTCTTTTTCCCATCTCGTTAATTCTATCGCCCCTCCTCTCCTCTCTTCCACCCTCATCCAACACTTTCTCGCCAACTCCCCTCCCGTTCCCACCTCCAGCTTCGTCACTAATTTCCATGCCCTCTTTCCCGCTCTAATACCTAACTTATCCCTTTGCGCTTATCGCGCTTATATTCTGGCATCGTCCGATCTACCACTAATGTCCACCTCATATACCTTTCTTGTAAACTCTTAATATCTTTCCTTTCTTTTCATCTCCATATCACTGCCCCATAACATAATACCGGCCATATCAACGTATCAAATAACCTCATTCTTCTTCTCCAATTCTTTAAACCTTCTTTATCCTGTCCCCTAGATCTGTTTCATTTGCCCTGCTGCTTTTTTATCATTTCTCTTATATGAGTTCTATGATCTCCATTCTTTTGCAAGATATATACCAAATATTTCAACTATTTCATTTCTTCTAACTTTATTTCCTTCCATCTCCCCTTCCATTCTTTCTGTCTCCTCCCTCCTTTTCTAAACCTCATTGTCTTTGTCTTTTCTACATTTAAATTCAGTTTTTTCCTATCTTACTATTGCTATAATCCTGTAATTAAGCCCTTCATCCCTTCTTCATCCTCTTCCATCAGCACTATGTCGTCTGTATGCCATTATATAAAAGGACTGCAGAATATTTAAAAAACAAATTTTGGAGAAAGATCGAGAAAGTTTTAAAGATCTTTAGAAGTTTTAGAAATATTAAAAAAAAATTTAACTTTTAAAGTTTTAAAAATAAAAATAAAATCTGAATATTTGAAGATTTTGTAAATAAGCTATTTAAGAATTATGTATTTTCTCAAGGAACTAAAAAAAAATGTCTTAAGATTTCTAGAGAAATTTCAAATTATTTTTTATTTAAAAAATTAATTTTGAGAGAAACTTAAAAAAATTCTAAGATGCTTTTCTGAAATTTCGGAAGAGAGTGTAAAAGATTTTGGGCAAAAAATTTTCATGTTGCAACATTACAAGATTTTAAACAAAAATTTTATAAGCATTTCACGAATTTTTAATATTTTGAAGGAAAATAAAAAATGGTCTAACGTTTTCTGATCAAATTAAAAAAATATTGCCTGTTTCAAAAAATTATTTACAAAAGAAAATTGAAAAAGATTTCCAGAATGGTCAAAAAAGAATCAACAAGATTTTATAGCAATTGTTAAAAATTTTCTGAATTAAAAAAAATACAAGTAATTTGAATCATTTTGAAACATATTAAAGAATTGTACAAATTTTAAAGAGATAAAAAATATTTCTAAACTTGAAAAGATTTTCGAAAATTTCTCATTCTTAAGAATTTTAATAATCTGAATAGATTGGTTCAGAATCAAAAATCCATATAAAATAAAGTTTCTTCGTAACTTCTAAAATTTTCATAATAAGCTGTACAATTCTGTCAGAGGAAGAAATTTCCTAAATTTAAAAAAAAAAATTTCTGGAGAAATCTACAATATTTAAAAATTTTTTTGAATTTTCTTAATAATTTTAGAAAAATTATGTTTATATAATTTCTTAAACAAAGTAATAATCTGTATTATCTTATTCTGAGATCTAATAATCTAATTGTAGCCCGAATTTAAGTGTTTAATATCTTTTTTTTTTAAATAATTATTCGGAAATTCACTTTTTTATTAAAAATTATTGAAAAAACTACAGGCGCTCTTGGCGCGCGATTAAGGATGATACTACTACCAAATAATTAAATCGTTAAGGACTGAATCGATAATGATAAATTAATTCTTCGTATTTTAGCTTATGAACTTTTAAGGAAAAATCCCGATTCTTTGTAAGAAATGTAATACCATAATTATAAACATTAAATTTAAATTAAAAACATCAAATAATAAACATTAAATTTTGCTCACAAAATAAATAATAATATAAATGCAGATGTGATTTTTTTATGATTTTGTACTACCAGAACCCTCTAACGATGCATTGTCCATTTCCGAGATTTTCCAAGAATATATTTTTAAATCGTTCGTTATTTATAATACGAGCCGATATGAAATTTAACAAAAACATGCACAAAAGGTTTATTAATAAATTTATTTTCAGTCCGATCGACATATGCCAAAACATTTGATATTATCGTATCGTCGTGTACCACTAGTTTTAAGAGATTTCAATAAAGTCAAAATGATTGTAATAAATTTTAATGAAAATGTTAGAGATTTGGAAGACATAAAGGATACTCCAGGGAATCTTTTGCAATCCCAGTAAATCTTGCGGTCCCTCAATCTAGTGTACACCAAAAATTCGAGTCAGTACCCCTTGCCCACCGCGTTTTACAGAGATCCTTTCCACATCATTGAATATATTTCGTTTAGATGTGTATACCCCAATGTACGTAATTTCTATAATAAATTAAAACACATTTAGGACAAATTCAATGGTCTATGAAGGACGGACGGTTTGTTACATCCAAGCACTAATTTAATCCCCTTCATACTGTTCACTTCATTACTGAATTAATCGATTTGCATAGACTAGCCGAATCGCGTGGACTATAATGTTACCTTAATCAAGGTTTCATACGTGGTAACACTCGGTAGATTGTAGAGAATAACCTTATGGTAAAGAATTTGATTCACTCTCATGGATGGGGCAATTCGATTCAAATCAAGATATGCCACATTGCAATACAATATCACAAAAGATAATCCCCATTCGCGTATAACTTACGCCGTATTGATTTTTCCAATCAAATCCAACCAACCTTGTAATCGATCATCTTTTAATTGAATATTCTTCAAAGAATTGCTATTCTGATTGTTATTAAACCACGTGAAAATCGAGCCTCAGTTAAATAAATATTTTCACTTTTTTCCATTCTTTGTTGAATTGAGGGAATATGGTGTACGAAGGTGGCTATAAAATATAAGATAGATCATATAAAGGGTTACGAAACGTACCGGAGTTAAGAATTCGGTCACTATTTTTTTATTTTATCAAGGAGGTAGTACAAAATTTCATCAAATTATGAATTTTTAGTTGATATATTTTTGATCTTTTGAAACCCTAACTCTCAATTTCCATGCTTTTAATGGAAAAAAAATTTTTTAATTATTACCTTGTTTAAAGAGTTATTTAGGTGAAATTTAAGACAATTTTTGTTCAATAAGAAATACGGAGATATCAAGGTTATCTATCGTTTATTTGGCTATGTTTTTCATGCGTAGAAGTTTCTTTTTTCTTAACGTAATCAGAATTTCATCTAGTTTTATTTTCTTGATGAAAACTTTGCTCAAAAATACAAAGAGGCAAATCAGTCTACGAAAAAAAGATTTTGGGAACTTTTATCAACAATATTTCCGTGACGCGTCGTAATCATTTCTAGCAAATTTGACATTTTTCAGGCACCCTCAATAAACTGTTTGAGCAAAAAACTTATACTTTACCTACTTAAATGATAAAAAAGTACCATGTGTATGTACTACACATGATTTGGACACAAGAAAAAATTTTATTTTATTTTATTTTATTAGGAAATAAAAATTTGTATCCATAATCCATAATATGTGGTATCCACAATTACTCCGGTTAACGCAATAATTAAGTAATGATGCTTTTTCATTAAGAAATAAGGTTTATTTTCTTTTTGGTCGTAATTTTTATTCATCGAGCGTTTAACTTGGAACCTTAAACGTATAATGTACGTTATGTTAGCACACTTGAGAGAATGCGTACTGAAATTCATAGTGGCAGATGGCACAAAATCAGTAACGTTGGTTGTATTCGTGAAGAGGCAAGAGGTTACTATGGAGACCGTTGGCACAGTTCCAAGAAAAAAGCGCTGATAATCTGAAGTACTGGAGATAATCTGGCCTTATTTGTGTGCCGAAGACCTTCACCTCCTGCTTCTCTCGTTAATGAACTCAAGCCGACCTTTACTTTACATCAAAATTGCAAGTCAACTTGTATAATAATAGTTTATTATTAAAGAAGTTTAGAAAAAATTAATAGCACATTGTTAACCGAGTGGGGAAAATAGGAGATTCCAAACGATAACGATTTTGCCGCGCGACCGAAGCGAGCGCAGTAAACATGTGTTGATTTTTTCTTCACATGCTGGTTCGTATCCAGCTCCTTCACCCAATTGTTAGGAGTTCTATTGTTCCAAACAAGCCGAGTCCTGGTAATAAGGTTAAAAATATAATATTTCCAAACGTTTCCGTAACTAGTGTGGAAAAGTAAGTTCCATCGCATGGATTCATCATCGATAGTAGAATCGCTCAATTTTACTGTTTCAATTCAGGGTCCGAAAAACGCATTTCTTGCGTGGGTATTAATTAAAAATATTTCTCTTGTCTAATTATTACTAAGATTTCTGATACAAAATATAATATTTTAAGGTAAAGGAATCAATTAAACAGAAAAAACTAACGATACGATATGTTACAGGTAATTGGCCAAGCATGATAAATGCGAGGTGCATACGCCAAACTGAGGTAAACTTTCCGTGGTGAATCGCAGATATCTTTGGCGGACTTCGTTAGAGGCAACGCGTTACACGCCTCTAACCACGGAAAGTTTACCCCAGTTCAGAGTAATCAGCTGATAATTACCCAGCTAGAACGATTACCTGTAATGTTTTGTATCCCTAGTTTTTCTGCGTACCGAGGGGGATCTGTTTGTCCGAGATTGAATAGATTTTTTTTTATTTTCAATATTTTTCCACGTGCAAGTTAATTTTTATGATTCACAAACTTAACTGAGACTCATTTGATGACCTTTGTTATGAAAAAATATATTTAAGTTTGGGGCTAGAAGAAACTCGATAAAGGGTTTCTCCCGTCGGTAAATTGGTTGTGTACCCTTTAGGATCAACATATCCTAGTTTTACAACCATCCTCAATATTAAAAAAAAATTATTTTATCAATCATTTCTCTTCAGTTGATCAAAACTAAATTTACTACTAGACAGATCACAGTCATTGACATAAGCTAAAAATAGGTAATTAATAGAAACAATACTGTGCCTTGACACATATTCTAATTAGAATATTTATATTTTTAAATTCCTCGTATGAAACTCAAACAATCAAAGCAAATCTATACATATGTTTTAAAACCTTAAATGAACAATGGCATACCATAAGGAGGTCAGGGAAATTCTTCATAAAATGAGATACACATTGTATTAAAAGGATTTTTTCCTAATTTTTTTCCCAGCTAGTGCGCATGTCATTTTACAGGAAAAAAATTGTGTTGCTCTATATTTTATAACTTTTCCTATTATAATTCCCGTTTTTACAGTTTTATGAAGAATTAAAATGTCCGAAAGATGCTTATCTACATTAAAATCGATGTAAATCAAAATCTGTCCTAATATTATTAGAAGGCGAGTATATATTCGAATTGTAATAATAATTTTTGAATTTCATATTCTCGCAAAATAAAATCTTTCTGTAAACTATATTCATTTTTATTTAGAAACAAAGCCTGTAAGCACTTATCTATTTTGTTATTAAATATGTGCAAATTTCACTATTTTAAACTTCTTTGAAGAGAAAAATCGTCTGTCACAATAAATCTTCATTTTCTCGAAAGTCAAACAGTTTTTTCAATATACCCTGTTTCCGTATTCAACAATCTTGTTTCTCGAGAGAAATTTTGTGCTTTTACGAAAACGTAAACATTAGATATTTAATCGTTACTGAAAGCCGCTTTTCAAAAACTGTAAATTCAAACCTAAAAAGTTTTGGACAATTGATGCGCCATTGGCTCATTTTTTAGGTTAAACTTTCTAACCTTCTAACCAACATTCCTGAACTTATTATACCGATAGGGAGCTTTTGGTTTTTATTTTCACGTAAAATTAAATTTTTATCGCAATCCGCAACCGAGCCAGATCTAATTTAAGGTTAGTGTCATTTTGAGATTGTCAACTTCCACGTATAACTTCTTGAAAGCGAATAACTAAATCCAATTTAACTTGTTTGGCTCAAAAGGGAACTTTTGTTGTTTTTTCAAATTAAGATTTAAACTTTAAAGAATTTTCCTATGCTATACTTTAAAATCCCATTTTATCCCTTATCCCGCATGGCCTGACGCCCCTTAAACATGTTCAGTGTCGAGCAAACCTCTGTAGAAATATCTAGCAACGTCTCTTTAAACTTCACGAAAACGGAATTTTCTGCTTGATTTTTCAGCTATTGGTTAAAGAGTTTAATATTTTGTTGCGATTTCGGCTTTTGTGGGTTCAAAATTCATCTGCTAATTAAACATTTTATTCCATAATTTTTTGTAAAAAAATAATCGAAAATTCAACAATCTGGCTAAGAATTCATGTATTTTTTTGAAAATTCTGTTGTTTTTTTTGTTCGTAGAAAATAAATCTAAATGTTGAAACTCAGAACGATCCAAAAGGCCATTGCGTTTCTCCTAACCTTTCGTTAAAAAATTTGGTTAGGTTTGTACACATTGCATACTAGTTAAGCAATGAGCGTGGCAACACCGCACTGAGTTTAGTGGCTATGGCTCTACTCACGCAACCTAAATTTGATAAGCGCGTTCATCAGCACAACAAACGGTATTGCCAAATCGTTAATACTTCCTTGCGCTATATTTCTCGCGCGAATAAAAATATTATTCTTTGGGCAGTTATATCTTTTATACTAAATTCGAACAAAGTTGCAAATTTTGTAACAAATTTTGTTTTATCTTCTTTTGTACATCTCTAGATTCTAACATTAATGTTAAGAATTGTTTAGATGCTACAATTAAAAGTGTGTAAATTTAACTCGATTTTCCATGGTACCCATTTAAAAGGTACTGTTTTCAGTAGATAATATCTAACTTCATAGACTCAAAATTGAGTTAAAAACTGCATGGTTGTTGCATACTAATCTCCTGTATGTATTGCGAAAATTTAAGACAATTTTTAAGAAATGTGAAATCCCGCGTGAACTGCCTTAAACGCCTTTTTACGAAAATCAATTCTTTAAACGACAAATTTAAGTTTTCCAGTTTTATTTGAAAGTTGATCGTTTTAGGAAGAAAATTAAAAAATTTGGTTGTCAGTTTGGCAAGCTCGAAATCTGAAATGGGAACTCCTATTTTTTATTGCATATTTGGATTCTTTGGATAAAAATACGTATGATTTGTCTCAAACATTTTTCTTGTTTCGAATTTTTTTCTTACTCACCCATATTTAAAGGCAGATGATAACTAGGACAGGAAATTCGTCTCAGGTTCAAATTACAGAAGACATACTAATTTCTAGAAGACAAATGAATGAGATCCTATAGGCGTAGGTGGTACTTGAAAATCAAGAAATACGTGGCCACAAATCACTGTTCCTGGCTCCGGGAGTCGCCAAGATTATCGCCAGGAACCCGATAACGTCTCACCGTCTCGTGGAACGAGTGCCGGAAGTACCTCGAGTTCCTGGCGGCAATTTCCTCCTAGCAAGTGCTTCACCAAGAGAGGCTTGATCCTGATCTCACGCGAATCCGGGAAAGAAGATTCACACCAAAATAAGAGGTATAAGAAAGGACACTTTATCTGCGAATCCGAATACCTTTACTTTAAAAATAATCATTTTTTATGACTTTCTGTCTTTTAGTTAGGAGCTATTCGTAAATTACTTAACACATTCTTAGACCACTTTTATTCTTCTTTCCCCCCTTCCTATCTTCACCCCGCCTAACAAGTCATATAAAAGTGTTTTGGACGCCCCCACGTAATTTTTTCAAATATTCTCAGCCATGCCTTATTAAATACAATTTAGTAACCTACTACCCGAAGTACGTAAATAACAATTCCTTTGTAGGTTTCTCTAGCACCGGGCACAAAACCTTATAAACTGGAACCGTGTTTATAGCCGTTGTCCGAGAACATAAACATTCACTTATATCCTCCCGGGAGGGGCGAGTTATGACAGGGATATAAGCGCGAAAAGATATAAGTGAGAGCGGATATAAACGCGGTTTCAGTGTAGTCCATCGAAATTTTTTCAAAGAGGGGAAGTGAACGAAGATGATTGAAAGCAAATTAGAAGATTTGATCTTTCGATGTCGGCTTTTTCTATCATTGCGAAGCAGAATTCGCCAAGCGTCAGATTGTTCACCAGCCAACAGGGAGCGTGAGCTGGGTTTAGACCGTCGTGAGACCGGTTAGTTTTACCCTACTGATGACTCGTCATTGCGATAGTAATCCTGCTCAGTATAAGCGAAACAGTATAAATACAACAGATCGCAGCGTGGTAACTCCTCTACCGAGTACAACACCCCGCCAGGTTTTTGCTAAGATAGAAGACAAATTAGGGGAAGGTAAGTCTTAGAGTTGTTGGGAAATAAGGCTAGTGGAAATAGGGGAAGTGATTGAATAGAAAGTAGGGGGAAGTAGGAAAAGTGGGTTGGGGAAGGGGTGGAGAAATAGAAGACATAAGGGAAATGAGTGAGGGGAAGCATGGGGTGTAAGGGGGGTATTAACCCATTAGCGCCCACGGGTGCCAAATGGCACCTGCCTGGCCATGCTCAATCCGGTCTGAACCTGTTCTTGGGAAATACGGGTTGGGAATTTTTATAACCATTTTTTCCGTTTTTTTGTACACCAAAATGAGACCATGTTATGAAATTTTGAAAAAAGATTCGGATAAATATATTTAAGGGCGTTAATGGAAGTAAGTGTAGGAGTAGTGAGGGAAAATGTATCTAGGGAAATAGGTAGGAGAAGTAGAATGAAATGAGTGAAGGGAAAGGTGGTGTGGGGAAGTAAGGTAAGTGGAAAGATAGCTTTGAAGAAAGGAAAGAGGGGAAGTAGATAAGGAAAAAGTTTGAGATATGAGACAAAGCGAAGGTTGAAGTTTGGGAAAAGAAAGTAGGGGGAGCAGGGGAATGTAGGGGGAGTATGGGGAATGTAGAGACTAGAGGGTTGGATAGTATTGGAGGGGGAGGTTTTAAAGATTTAATTAACTTTTTAATAATAATGGAAAACGAATTCCCTTTCCGTAGGCACACAACAACTACACTTTGACTAATTTTTCTGTTGAACGAATCATATGTTCATATACGTAAAAAATTATAGGAATTTAAAAAAAATCAATAATCGCCGTTATTTTTACTGTTTGAAATTCTTCTTTTTAAACTACAAACATTCTAAATGAATGACTCTTTAATTCTAAATGGTAAACATTTAAAAAATGTACACTGCAAATCGTTAAAATTGAAGAATTTTCAATGCTGAATCTTCAAAATTAAGCTATTAAAAGAAACGATCAAAATTAAAAACTTTTAAAATATAAATCTTGGAAATTGAATAATTTTCCATTTAAAATATTTAGAATTAAACAGTACTTACTTTCGATCTTCAAAATCATCAAAATTTAAGCATTTTTATTTAAATTTGTTTAAACTTATGGAGTCCTTGATTACAAATCCTAAAAATTAATGAATTCTTTTCGTAAATTTTAAAATAAAGTAAAAGTTTTTAACAGGCATTTAACGAATTAACAAGAATTTAAGCATTTTAAAAACATTTAACAAAAACATTTAAAACAATGAGATAATATATCTTTTATACAGCGGGATTTTCGTAAAAAGGCGTTTAAGGTAGATC
The DNA here is from genome assembly GCA_010014905.2 of Druon quercuslanigerum. NCBI lineage: Eukaryota > Metazoa > Arthropoda > Insecta > Hymenoptera > Cynipidae > Druon > Druon quercuslanigerum. The sequence goes on from JAAAKG020133396.1 coordinate 33,685, forward strand.
ACGCGGGATTTCACTTTTCTTAAAAATTGTCTTCAATTTTCGCAATACATACAGGAGATTATGAGATGATTATGAAATTTAAAACAATTAAACATTTAACAAGAATTTTGAATTGACATTCTTCAAATTTGTAGCACTTTGAATTTTTAATATTAAAATTTGTTAAAATTTTAATTAGGAAAATTTAAGATTCTTTGAAATTTTTTCAATCATCCAGATTTAAGAATTTGGATTCATAAATCTTTAAAATTTACATAAAACTATAAAAATTTAAATTTAAATAAGTTAACAATTTTTAAACTTGTAAATCTCATTTTAAATAATCGAAAATCGGCTCTCTCCAATCTCTAAGGAATTTTTTCCTGAGTAAATAAAAAAATATAAAATCGGTCCATAAATGCAGAAATTAAAACCACTTAAGTGACCTAATTTTTTTAAATCGGGATTATAGTTGGCAGGCGAAAATTTTCACTAGCTTCGAACGGATAAAAATCGGTATAAAATATAAATTTTGTAATTTGCTTTTGGGTTTATTAACTAGATTCTGGTTTGCGAAACGTGTCATTGGCCAAGCCTTTGAAAATCATGTTTCTGCTGAGACATAGATTCTAATTTTGGTGTCATAAATTCGTATTAATTCTGTACAAATTATTTAGAGAAAAAAAGATTTTGTTCATACAGGGATGGGTTGTCTAAATGGAAGTAAAATATGACGTTGTCAGTGACATTCGACAGAATGATTAAACCAGAATTAGATTTTATCTAATTAAATAATAATTTCAACCCGAATGTAGCTAACGATTTAAATTAATGTTAAACTGATGTGAAATCCCTATCTCATATTGTATTCATTTCTCTGAGGGTAGCGATAAAAATATGAAATGAATTCCAAGCTTCCTGTCAAATTATACAGCACGATTTTCAAAATGAGCAATGAATTGGTGCCACTTTCTGACGGATGAATGCGTTTATTGAGCATGAATTTTAATTCGTCGGGCAACTGCTTGCTCTTGGGTAGTATCTCGTGCAATATTTAAATTTGAACCACTGATGCCGGTTGCATGTCGAGTTCAGATTCAGTATTCATGAGTCTTTTTCAGCTAGAGAAAAAAGGATTACCTGAATTTGACAGACGACCTCACCGTACGGCCAGCAACCATAAACTGCCGGAAGGAAGCCGAAGGGAGTCACCAGAAGTCCGATAGCAAGGTCGTTACTTGCGAGACTAGTTAGAAGATATCTTGGCTGAAAATAAAAAAATATTTTTTAACTTTTTATGACATTTTGGATACCTTTTTTTAGACTAGAAATTTAATTTCCTTTATAGTGCTCAAATATTATGAAAACTTGCAAACTCTCTATTCGAATTGACGTTATTGATAAAAACCAATTTTGCTTTGCATTTGAATTTGTTTCCATTGCAAGAAAATTCTTTATTTTGAGTTAAAATATAAGGTTGTCATCAAGTTATAGATAACAACAATTTTTTCTTTATTACAGGATCAGTATCAGTATATTTCGATTCGAGAAGCCAAATGGGCGGATTCCTCACTGCGCGTGTGAAGGACTAACATGAAGTCGAAGGCCTTTACAAGAACTTCGAAGCCCTTACAGATGACAATGCAAAACATGAAAGTGCCTAGCAGTAAAAATAAAAATAGTAAAAGGCACTTTTAGTAAAAGTGGTGAGCAAAATGTTTTGATAACCATGAAGAGCATTTTGCTCACCGCTGTTGGGGATTTTGCTCATCGCCTTCGCTCACGATACGAAATTAACCATTTTCGATGTCTGTAAACGCTGGCCAATCGAGGTTATTCCATTTTGAGTAAAGAAATTTTTTTTTATTGATTTATGTAGTTAGCTTTATTTCTTATAAATTTAAATTCTTATATGTTGCGTGGCTCATAAACTGACTTTCTCGGCCACTTTACTGGATATTGCATGAGGACAAAATAACATTAAAGAATCTAAATTCTTCTTATTTAAATATCCAGGAAACTATGCCCGAATATAAAATAAACGCTTGATCTTTGTAAACGATTAATTTTTCATATGTTGCGCTTGCGCATTTCGTTTCAAAATTACTTTCCAGGACTGTCGGAAGAATTCCCTCACTGATTCAAAGATTTCTCCTTATTTCAAGTATTCAAAAATTTTAGAAAATTTTCGGTAATTTTCCGAAATTTTACCACAGATTTCCTAAATTTCAGGCATATTTATTCTTATCGTTTCTCAAGTCCAAAAATCCTTGCATTTGTCACAAAGAATGTCGTCTGCAACATGTGCTGAAAGTTAGCAGTCGGTCGAGTCCACATCATGAGATTAAGGGAGTTTTCGTGTCGGAATGGGATTTGGCTTTAACTCAAGATATATGAATGCTTAGTAGCAAAAAAATCCAACCGAATTTTAACTTCTCGACTTCTGAATTTACTTATTTCAAGATCTGTACATTGAAAAATAACAAATAAAACTGAAAAACGCGTTTCCCAAGAAACCTCATTTTTCATTTTTATTTATTTTCTCGCCAGAGAAAGGTGTACGTATGCTCTACAAGCCATGAAATTATTGGAGTGGGTTTTCCAATGTTTTTCGATAAAAAATTCAATCTTCATGTCTTGCATGACTCAATATGGCATAAAATGATATGCAAAAACTGAATTTCAAACCACACATTTCATCATATTTGAACTTTTTTCAAATTGAAATACACAGATTTATGCAACCATCGTTCGCATCTGGTTTAAAAGAAATTCTTATGACTTTTTTATTTCATAAACAAAATTACGACAATAAAAATGTTGACGTTTGAAGAATAGCTTTCCTTATAATATATTCACATTTATAAGAATTCAGAAATGTTTTCTAGTTGACCTGCAGAAGTTCACCATAGTTTGTTAATTAGGTATATGACAACAGCTATTGAACCATAAATACAACGTAATTTACAGTCGCTTAAAACAAGGGTATTTATTTTCCTAAAAATAGCAAATCATTGTTCATAAAATTTTTTGTCCACATAAAAAATTATTAACTAATATCCATTAATATAACTGACAAACCCCTCTTATCAATAAAATGTAAAATTTTCGTTAAACTTAGGAGGCCAAACGCTGCTAATCACCATGAAATTATTTTTGTTCACTTCTCTGTTCATAATGCATAAAACACATTTTTAAATTTTACACGTTTCTCTAGAATACAATTTACATAGTTAGTTCATTGATTCAAAATCTTCTTGAATAAATTAGCATATAAAATGATGCTTGAAGAATCTTATTATTTTCATCTGACAATATTTTTTGTTTGTCAAACGTGTTTTTAAATTTTTTCAAACAGAATTTTCAAAATTTTTAATTATTTTATTTTTTTACTTTCAAATTTATCTTTA
>JAAAKG020133397.1:0-14176 GCA_010014905.2 Druon quercuslanigerum
GCATCGTAAAGAGTATACATAAGAACAACATGACCTGATACCTCAGTTTCAGGTCAGCCCTGAAGAAGTGAACTGCATTGTTCACGAAACGTCGGCGAAATTCATAGTTTTGTACACGATTTAAACCCGAAATATCTACTTTATCATAATGAATCATCGTGAAAGCATCAAATCTATTATTAATAAATATAATGTTAGATTTTTAAAATACAATATCGAAGTCATAAATTATTGTTGGTAATTACGATATCAATATAACATAATACACTGTAAATACATAAAGCAGGGTGTCTAGATTCACAAAATATATTTGCTTTATGGAAATCTGATACCTTGGTTAATACTATTTGACTCTGAGATTACATCTAAGTAATTTTTAGTTTAGACCAATCGCAATTTTTCGATTCTTTAAAAAATTCGTGAATAAAAATCGTTACAAAATTTTTTATAGACATACCTACACCACCACAATCAGGGCACTACAACGCTTTCGGTTCGGTGCCAATGCAAACACACCAAGCGTGTAAGTATTTATTAATTTTTTAAACTAAGAAAAAGTTGTCGTGATTTAGAAAAAAATAAATCAAAATTTTTGGCTTTTGAAAATGTCTGAAACAAGGTCGAAATTTAGCCTCAAAAATATATATTATCATAGGGATTAATTTTAAATTTTTTCTCCTGATAAAATTGTGTAGCTTTTCCCGTTTTTAGAGTAACTACAAAAACCGCGATTCTACAACCACAAAAAATTTGTTTTTGTTAATTTTGGAAATTCATAAAAATTTGCGATATTTGCGAAAATCTATTGGAATTTGTGGATAACTATATTAATTTATGAAATATTATACAAATTTCCAATTTAATTAAAGAAAAAAAGAAATTTTTTTTTTCATGTGAACACAAATTAAAAAAAATGAGATGATGAGATATATGGAATCCAAAGAATTCTTGTAATTTCTGGAAATTCATAAATTTAAGAAATATATGGAATTCACAAGGTTCCAAGAATTCATGTCATTCTTGGAATTCAGGAAATTTATGAAATTATGCAAATTTCCGAATTCAACGAATTCATGTAATTCAACGAATTCACGGAATTCAACGAATAAACGGAATTCCACGAATTTACGGAATTCGCTTAACTCAAGGAATTCACAGAATTCATATGACGCTCACAGTCCATGGAATTCACGGAATTCTCGAATTTTATGCAACGCAAGGATTACACGGAATTTAAGGATTTCGCGAAATTCACGCAATTAACTGAATTCGAGAAACTTACGGAATTGTTTAAATTTAAATAATTCAACAAATTCATATAAAGCATGGAATTCACGGAATTCGCGGATTTCATGAAATGGATGGAATTCGCAAAATGAATCGAATTCAAGGAATTCAAATAATTTACGAAATTCACAGAATTCAGAATATTTACAGAATTATAAAAAAATCACAGAATTTGTGAAGTTTACAGAATTCAAAGAATTCATTAAATTTGTATAATTCGAGGAATTTAAGGGTACTTAAGGAATTCACAGAATGCAAGAAATTCTCGGAACTTAAAGAGTATGTAGAATTCAAGTCTTAATGGATTTCAAAGAATTTAAGGACTGAAAAGATTTAATTTTTTAATTTTAATTAATTGCATTATTTTTGTACAATGTTCGGGACCAAGTTTTTTTGTTACCTTCAGTTTGATAAATATAAACCTCATGCCTAGTCCATTGACAAAATAAAAAATTGTTCGCCTTGCACATGTAAAACATCAAATCTCATTGTGTAATATATAATTGAAATTTCAGCATAAGGACAAACGCAGGATTTTACTGGGATCAGGTGCTTATCTGAAAAATTGCACCCGATCCCAGCTAAATTGCGGTAAAATTTTTGCCATAACCACGCCTCACGACGGTAAGATAGGTGGGTACAGTCTGTAACGGAATCAACACGACGGTCCCGCAAAAGTCTCGTGCACGCTGAGGACACGGAGCGAACCAAGGACGAACGCCTTCTCCATTTTCCCCGAAAGTGTTTTAGCATATTGTTCACACGCAGGAATGCTTTACAGGCTATAAAAATTGAGGACTAGCTATGGTCACGTGACCATCTCATTACATGGCCTTAAGAAACGGAAACCAGTTCTTTTTTAGCAGAAGAGATTTTTTAACTCATGTATATACAATACTCGCCTTCGGGTCGCCTGGTAAACTGCACATTCCTTAGAAAGGCGGCTTTTGCACTCGTTGAGAAATGCTTATTTTTATTTTGAATTTTTGAAGTCAAAGATCAGATTTTAATTCAGCGATCCCAACAATCCCAATATACTTAATTACAATTAAATTGAAGCACTGTGCTGTAAGGTCGTGAAACCTGAACATGCCGATAAAAAGATAACTCTATAATTAAGGCGATTTGCATGCAGTTCCTGCAGAACGTATACGTAAAACGCAGATGGACAAAGTAATGGGAGGATTTTCAAAAAATGTGATAATATATATATTTTTTAATTCTTGGCAAATGCAGATCGTCGATCAATTTCTAGATCATTTAGATCAGGTATCATGAGTTTTTTGTATATCGGGAATCTTTTTACAGCATCATCAAGCACGCATGTGAACCACTGGATCCCATCTTCTTCTGGAAATAATGACTTATTGAGTATGGAGAATGTAACAAGCATATTAAATGATTTGAACACACTATATACTTACCAGGATCGTCAACGTGTACCAGAACCACAAAGTGAGTCTGAACTCTATGTATTGTTTCAGAAATTTACAAAAATTAGACAGAAAATTATTTTCTTTAAGTGAAATTTAATTTTCTACTGAATATCCAAATATACCAATCGCCTTCGACAGTTGGAAATTGTTCGGCTCAAAACTTAACTGCATTCATAAAAATTAGTTTTTTCTTATCAAGAATTCATTTTAACATTTTTAAATTTTACTCCTTTTGAGTGGTACAAATTTGTATTTCTTAGTTAAAAGTAAATTATTTATTTTTAGTGGAAAATTGAGATTCTTGGTTGAAAATGCATTATTCTGGTTAAAAATTGAAATATTTAATAATTTTGTTGCAAATTCAGGTTTCTTTAATAAAAAATTGTGGTTGTTAAAACATTATTTTTTGCTGCGAGATGCATAAGTTTATTTATAAATTCACCACTTCTGTTAAACTCTATACTATTTTCAATACATTTTTTAAATTAATGTGAGCCAACATAGGACGCATACCCAATAGGTCAGGCTATAATTTCTGAAATGTATAGAAATTTATATATTTAATTTCTGAAAATGTTTCACATCGTGTTTCGCCTTCTGGCGAAGCAACTTTTTGCAGCGTCGTTTTTTAACATACAGAGCATGTCCAAAAGTAGTAACTTGAAAGTCCATTAAAAATAATAATCTTTAGGAAAATAGTGCATCTATCGTGGTGTATCATTGAAGCCAGAACAACCGTCATGTTTGTTTGTCTAAAACTTAGAAGAAGGTTACTTTTGGTGTCATCTTCCTTAAAATTAAAATAAAAAGTTAAAAATATTTAATTAAGGATCTCTGTTCAGATAATTATTATTAAGGGGTTTTGTAGCGTCTGATTAAAAAATTTGGCGTCCATCTGTCTTTTTCATTTGAATTTTTACGCACTATATAATTTGATACAAAATTTCAGGAGAGACATTTATTTCGGTACTATTTTTTTTATACATCGAGTAGTTTATTGTAAAGTTTGGCAACTTGGTCAATATTAGCTGATTCTGATATTGCATTTGAGCTCTTTTTAGTTTGGAAAAATAGTAAATTTTGAAATTCGTTACAACATTCCTGAATAAAAATTTCTACCTTATAATTTACAGATATGAATTCACCGCCACCACCAACTGGATACTTTAACGCTCCAGGAGGCATGCCAATGCATACAGGGCAGATGTGTACGTATATTATAATTTGTTCAACTAAAGATATTTTGCCGTAAGTAAAAAAAAAAATTACAATCGTTGACCATTTTTTTTAAGTAAATTTGTGCATAAGTTTATTTATAAATTCATTACTTCTGTTAAACTCTATACTATTTTCAATACATTTTTTAAATTAATGTTTGACGTTGAAAATTGATATTTTTTAGTTAAAAATTTTTTGTCCTGAAATAGATATTGGTTTAAAAATAACCTTATTATTTAATAATTAACTTTTTTGTTAAAAACTCGTGTGTTTGGTCTGTGAAATTTTCTTTTGGTCTGGATTTGCAAAGTTTTTTTAAAAACAATTTTATGTTTTAGAGAAATTTATTTCTTAAGCCGTTTTATTTTGTAAACGATTGTTTCATTTTTTCAAACTTATTTTTCAACTTGAATTTCTAAAATAATTTTGTTTTTTAAACAAATTTATTTTTTTATTTTTAATTTTTCACAATTTTACTGTTTCAATACTTGATAAATTAACCTTTGCCTACTTTATCAATAATTAATTAAAAAAAGATCACTTTAAATTAGTTTTGTATTAAACACATTTTTAGGGCTTATTATTAAAACCTGTATATGATATGTCCCAAATTCCATTATTTTATTGCAATAATTATTATTAATACTTAAAACTTGAAAAACTAAAGGGTTTCTTATAGAAGATACCATTAGAAATTGTTTAGCGATTCGCTTGCAAATTATTATTTTAAAAGTTTAAAAAAATGCATGAGATTTTATTCAGCATTAAGATTTAGTTTCTAGTATAAAATGGTCAAAATTCGAAAATACGTTATTTTGGAACACCCTACTATAAATGTGTCACCGACAATAAAGAGGTTCAAATTCCTTAACTGTCTCACGAAAAGCATTAAAGAACATTTTTCTGCGATTTATTAGTTTAACCGCTTTGCTGGTACTTTTTCCTTTATAACTAAAAAATTTACAAATTAAATAATTTCTTTAATAATTATAACCTCATTAACATCTTCACATTATTCAGGCAGTTTTAACTTCCGTTTAGTAAGTGCAAAAACACTTTCCATATTTTTGTGTTTTTGCCTCTTGCGAACATTGCTAGAAACATTTGAATTTTGTCTGATATGCGTCCTGGTGTTTTTATTAAATGAAAAAGTCTATTGGTTGCTCTTAAAAAATTTAAATTCTGAACCTGAACACAACGCGCTATTTTATTTTCAGTGCCTTAGTTCAGAATTTTTAAGCGTTTAATTTTGAAATTCGTGGTTAATTCTTTTTTAAATTACCAATGATTGTTTCCTTCTTACAGATGTTAATGCTGCTAATAATCCGGAATCGAGTTCTGGCTCTATGCCCAAGCGTCCGCGAGGGCGCCCGCCTGGGAAAAGCAAAGGGAAAAGGAAAGCGCCTCAGAAATTTAAGCAGGGAGAACGTCCCCTCCCGCGTCTGCACCGCGAACACGATAAGATAGTCCGTTTTATGGATAATGATGTTTATTTATGGCTATCTGCTAATGGAGCTGTATTGCAAGCTGACTTTAAAGGCAATAATCTTCCTAAAAAGGCTTTTTTTTATAGATATAATGATTTTATAGTCCAACTTGCTTCATTAGAAGACCATTCAACGGTTATATATGTAAGAAAAAGTGGTAAACTTATGGCAGTCCGAGCACCAAATCCAAGTGGTAAGGGACCTTTTGTAAATTACGTTGAAGATTTTCACTAGTTTAAAACATAACTCATAAAGAGAATTCATCAGAAAAATACTCATAAAGCATTTTTTTTTTAAAAGTTTTTTGAAAAGTACTACTCCATGTTTAATCTTTCATCAAATCTAGAAAAGTTAATCATTAAGTCTAAGGGCGCATTGAAAAAATTGTGCAAAGAGTAAATTAAAAAATATTTAATGATTTTGAGAGTAGTATTTTTAAAAATAATGAAAGAACTTTGCTTCTATACGTATATTTTCTAAATCCAAAAAATTCGTCGCTTTTGGTCACTGTTTCAAATAGTTTTAAATTTATCCCATTTTTTATACAAATAAGGCTCTGTGAGCTCTGTGAATTTTTTGTTGATTTTCATAAGAAATAATTTTTTTTTAACTTCCTTCTCAAACAAAATTATTTCGAACTGCATTTTAAAATTAACTGAAAATGTAACGATTTTTATAGTTGCTGCTAGTAAAAAATATATAACTATTTTTCAATTTGTTACTTTGTTACAAAAGTAACATCGTTACTACTTTACTACTAAGACAAAGAACAAGCTTGATGATTTTCAAAAATTTTATTTAAAAAAATACGTTTAATTTGCAGATTGATTTTTTTATCTTTTTAAATTAACAAATCTTTCTTTTCCAGATGAATACGTTTTGGAACCTTATGCAAACTTGTGGTTCATTAATTTTTTTGTTACATTCTTCAGAGTAGATGTAGATCCAGTATCACAAAGGCCGACCAACATTCAGCTCGTAAATGGAAATAAACTTGAAAAAGGACATAAACCCGCTGAGATTATTTTTCCTAATATCACTTTTTATATGTTCAGAGCGGGACCGCCTTTGGTAGAAATTACAGGAGCTTCACTTTACCCAAATCCACCAGAGCTTCATTGATTTTTTACTACATCTATCAATAACATGGTATAATTATCTCAAGGAAATTTGACCTGTTGTTGACTTCAAAATTGGCAAACACTGTTTTGAATTCCCTACATCTTTTAATTTTTCTATAGCAAATAAATTGTTTGAAAGTATAATTATTTATATATAAAATATAAATATAAAAGAATAAATGTAAATCCAAAAGCAAATGCTTCCTATTTATCTTATGTCATTTTTAAACGTTATTTATAAATAAACACAAATAATGTTCATGTACACACAAGAAAATTTTCGACATTATTGTACTATGCATCAGAGCCCCCAAAAATATATCTAGAGCACGGATTTTTATTCCGTTAACTATGTTTTTTTACACTCTCAGTCACACGTTTTAGTCTGCGAAATTTCTAGATATCCTCTTATTAAATAAACAGTGCTAACTATTTTTGTTTCCTTATGAGTGACAACGCGATGAAAAGCTGAGCTACGGATAGTGCTAAAGGTAGTAGTTAATGTATCACTATTTTCGCCTTGTGAACCTTGTCACATGGAATCAAAGTCAGCTGCGGTCAAAGCCGAATGATTAAAAGGAAACCCTTTTATTTGCATTGGGTCACATTTAGTGTTTGTGCCAATTGTGGTTGCAATTGGGTTGGGTTTTCATCCAATAACTTCGAACTTTTTCGCTGCACCAGAATGTTCATTGTCTGTTAAGTCGAAATCTCCACTTTTAAATTGACGAAACCATGTCTCAAATATTCCTATCACCAGAGCATATTCACCATAAGTTTCTTTCAGCAGTCGATGAGCTTAAACTGCTTATTTCTTTTCATGAAATAAGAAAAGCAACGAATGCCGCAAATGCGATTTACTTGGAACGAAACTCGATATATTCACTGAGGTAAACAACTATGATGCTATTATTTTGACGGCAAACTTCAACTAACACCCCTGGTACAGAATGGAATTATTAGCTGATATTATTCCAGATACCACGACTTCATGTTTCATTAGCAGTGATACAATATGTTTTTGAGTCGTAATTATATGACGTAGAGCGAGATTTTCTCGCTTACCAAACTTTCCTTAAAAGAATTGTGAACGTAGTATGAAAACTTATTTCAAACCCTGATTTAAACATATATTCTGAGGATCCAGCGCCACTTCTTCTTTTTCCTTAAGCTCTGCCTGGTAGCGTAGTTCAAAAGATCTATCAATAACAGCAAAAAATACCATTTAGATTAAGTCGTTTCCTACCTGTAAATTAATGCTTCAAAACTGTTATCTTTGAGCTAGAATTTAGTTAAATCATTTGATCAAATTCACACTCATCATTAAACTCTCAAATTTAATGTGAAGAATACTAGCAGAAAGAATTTGTTCTGATAGTGTAAGGGTTTCTTCGAATCCTGTGTCTATTGCTTAAACCGACTTTAATTTTTCAATCACAATTTACTCTATCACGTATTTAGCAACCATCATTTACTGAATGTCCTTGTATTCAACTACAATGGTATATGCTGTAGTAGTCTTATATTTCATTAATTTTTTTGACAAGTATTTGAGAATGATGATGCTATGGTTGTCGCTTCTGTGATTAGGCAAATATTTCCATTTTTCCGAAGTGAACATCAAAATGCTAATTAAGCTCGTCGCAGAATATCGACAAATTTTTTGCAGTAGCTTTCGAACACATTTTCGGTCTCTAAAAAGTATTGCGAATTTTGCATTGCTTTGCGGCATTTAAGAATGTCCGGGAATTGTTTGAACGCCATACTGGCAGGGTTACAAAACTTCAGCGTAGGTATTGCACCACATTATCTTCGATTTTTGGGGATATTAGGGAAAATGCCCTTCTTCAATTCACCGGATCAGTCAAACATCTTTGGCAGTGCGCTAAGTGGAGTTGGTAGATAACTTAACCTGCCCCGGAATACTGTTTAGCGATCTTCTTCGATATAAATTTAGAACCGTTGGCGACAAGACAGTGGGATTCGAAACTTCTATTTTAAACCAGTTGGCGCAGGATGAACTGCGCCTAAAATCTGCTACAATTTTGTGAAATTGAATTGCTAACTTAACTACTTGGGTACATGATCACCACGCAATACGTATCCACACACTCCGCACTTTAAATACAGTTTCGAGATGGCTGATACAACCTGAAACACAATACATACGTGTTAAGCCACACGAAAGTTCGGGACATGTCTCATCGTTTAGGAATTTCCGAGTGCTATCATGTTCTACTGTGTTTTACAATCATAAAAGATAAAAACTAAATTTATTGATGAACCTCTGTTTGAAATGTGGCTAGTGATACCATAGTCTACTTTCTGGTTGAATACCAAAAAAATAGAAACTTGTATGATAACCACCTCATGAGCTGAATGGATTCGAAATTGATTAATTTCTCGTATTTGGCATTCATTAACCGGTATTTGCACGCTGGCACTTGTGACAAAATTTTGTGCCATTTCACGCTGCAAAATTTCTTACGGATTTTGCACCTTATTACAAGTATCGTGTGATGTGCCGGACCTATCTTTCTTCTGCCACTAATGTGTAATACACCTGTTAGGCCAAAGTTATCGCTTCTTTAAGAGTCAGTATTGATCTTTTTGCGACGTCCTCGTGCGTCAAACCATTGCGCTCCTAACTTGTAGGTACCTTGGCCACTGTGGATAACAGAAGAAACTTATTCGTAATACTGAAAGTTACGATGCTTTTCACTATCTTAAATATGAGATCCAAAAATCCCTCAGCAAAAAAGCGGAAGTACAGGTAGAGAGGAGATTTGTGCTGAACCGTGGGTAAATTTTACTGTAGAAATTGTGAAACTAATGAATTTGGATAGCGCATATGATGCAATTATATAGGCATGAATGTCCCGAATAGCTCATTCCAAGAAACTTACCATATCTGTGTATTTTTTTTCTTCGTCATATTCAGTTTCCTCATTTCGCTCGTGACCTCTTATTGTATATTTTGCATGATAGGTATTGGGTGTACCTTACTGAAACCTTTTTCTGAAAATTGCAAAATAGATTAAATAGGTTTTCGTATAATTTACTTTAAATTTAAAAGAAATAAAAAACAGTATAACAACGCTACATATTACCTCAGGAGAATTTCAAGATCAAGATGTTGTTTACATTATAATCTAATAAACGTTCAAAATTGTAAATTGTCAATTTATCAATATTGTTGTTATTTTATATTTTTGTTTTTTATCGTGTGGAACTACTTTTTACTCTTCACCTATAGAATATTAATTTTATTTTTCTCTAGCCACTATTACTACGGACGCCTGATGTTATGAGTATAAAATGAGCTGAAATTCAAGGTACAATTTGACATGCTTAAGGGAATGCTTTTTCGATGAAACTTGTTTAAATTATCCATGCATATTTATACCATATACTTTCTAATTTTTAGGTCAGAATATTAAGACTCAGAGTCTCTTTCAAGACATCGAACAAGAAAATTTAAAAATTAAAGCCATGATGTAGGCAACAGCGGTAACTGTTAGTCCTAATAGCAACCAGTCGCAGCAAGGCGGAAACTGTACCTCAATCGATAATATTAAACACTTCGAAAATTGGTTAGATTACTTTTCTCAACAGTATAATAGAACGAAGTAGCTGTACTTGTCCTCGCTCCTATTGTTGTCATAAGGACTCTTAATTACCGCTGCTTTCGACATCATAGCTTCAAATTTGACATTTACTTGTTCAAAGCTAGTAGCGAGATTTTTCAAATTATGCGTCTTACTTACCGTTGACCACGAAAACTGGCCGAGGATGGTCCGAGACGAAAATTCAGAACGACGCAAGACCAAAGTGAACCGAGATCACGGGACGTACGCTTCTTATCTGAAAATAAACCTCGAAGCTGGTTATTATTTGTCTGTGACAGACGCCAGACCGAATAATTCTACACTAGCCTCGCTGTAAAGATCCTAGCTTCCGCTATAACGTTGATCGGCTCGCCTATAACGTGATGATGAAGTAGCCAATTTTAAAGTGAAAGAGAATTCTCCAAGCACAGTTATCACAGAACTCAGAAAAACCTATAATTTTCAAAATGGCCATCTGAGACTCTCATGTTCTGCACTTACGTTGTCGTTCCACATCGTACGCTTACCTTTTATTCTACGTGAAAGACCCCCGCCTCATTAAGCTAAAGTTGAACTTTGAGCCTGGTTTTTCTCGACTTTCAGCATTGCGTGGTTTATGGCAGTTACACTCAATAAAAATGAATCAAAAACAACACACGAGATCATTAGCTGTCGCACCGCATCGTATTCAGAATTAAGGCTGAGAACACGTACGACGACTGATAAAGATAACTACTTACGTCGAAGCCAATGGGACAGCTCACCCTTGTCCTTAAAATCTATTAGGTCTCGTCTAAGTTTCGAATTTCACCGTTGTGGCTCTGTTTCTGCCGAATAGCCGATTAAACTATTGGCTATACGAACGCTGCTTGAAACGTGGTCGCCTTTCGGTTTCCTAAAGCATGGTTGTCTTCCTGCTCCTTATGGCGTGGCCGCCTTTTTTAAAACATTTCCGCCTGCCTGCTGCGCCTACTCTGGCTACCTACTTGTCATTGCCCGTTAATGGTTGCCTAGCAGCGACCCCACTAAATGACTGCCTTGCCTCCCGGCCCAGTTGTGATGGCTCAGCAACGTGGTGTCGCAGCGTTAGCTGATACTGACACTGCGTTTGGTCCAGGGCTGCTTTCAACCGCTGGTAATGGCGCTGCGCAGCGGTTCCCAAAATAGTAGAACAACCCCCATCCTCAGGGGTTGGACTGACGGCTGCTCAAAGGGCTAACTCCTTGACGGTGGAAAGAGGTCTTTATATTTGTGGCAGATCACCTAGCGGCTAAAGTTTTGCTGCACAATGTTGTGTTTGAGACAAAGCCTTGGAAAGGCTTTTTTTGTTTTTTCTTGAGGTGGCTGGACTTGAGTTGCTCCAGAAGATGGTGAAAGCTACAGCGTGGTTCCCAGGGAAACAGGAGGACCCATCTACGTTGCTCCGTAGGTTGGTAGATACAACTTTTTAGTTAAGATAGCGTCCTAGCGAATTGTCAGGCACGATAGGCCTCAGAAAGAGATCGCAGCGGTAGGAGAAACTAAACAAATCCTAGTTGTGCAAATTCCTGAGTCTCAGATGAGGGCTCTTGCGGTCCTTTATCACAGGTCCTTCTACTACTTTCGACGGGTCAACTTCAAGGTTGCTAGCCAGGTGAAGGAGGAACCTTTTGTCGTACAGGTAGATTGAGAGCAGACCTAAATGACTGCCCCGGTCTAACCATTACCCAAATTAACTTGCACCACAGCAAAGGCTCTACTGCAGTTTTGCAGAGAGGCTTGGCTGCGAGGCACATAGGCATCTCGCTAATGCAGGAACCCTTGTTAGTACGGCCCAAGGCGGCCAATTCAAGGGCTTGATTACTGGCGAAGGGAATTAACGTCGTCCCGCTGCTTGAGCTGTGTTCCAAGCATTTGATGATAATAACCACGGATGTTAAAGGAATAGAAAGGCTAGTCATGGGATCGGATTACTTTTTTAAGTGGAATACCTAAATACTACTGATTTAGATATTCTTAATACAGGCAACACCCCGACGTTTTGTAACTCTGTCAGGAAAGAAGTCGTTGACGTCACTCTCTGAAATGGTAGTTTTACAGATAATATCAGAAAGTGGAAAGTCTTAGATGAACCCACTTTCTCAGATTACTCACAGATAGAGTTGGAGTTGGAATCCATTGTGAATGAGTCTGAAATATTGGCCAACGGCGTGGCAGCGGTCCTCTGCCTATGGAGAGGGCTATGGAAATAATAATAAATCAACAAAAAAAGTATTTTTCGCTATAAAAGATATATTTTAAAAAAATACTTGAATTTTTAAAATAAAAAAATAAGTTCCCATGAAAAAAGTATCATAGTTTATATTTTAATCAAAAAGATGAACATTATTAAAAAAAAATTTTCACTCCTGAAAGAGATTGAATTTTCAGAAAAAAATATGCCATTTAGAAAAAAAATTAATAGCTTACAAAAATGATGCATTTTCACCCAAAAAATGAAATTTCAGACAAGGAAAATTATTTATTTACCAAAAAAGGAGAATCTTCAACTCAAAGAGATCAATACTAAAAATAGGCTTTTTTAATAAACAGCTGAAATTTTAATTAAAGATATAAACTCTCATCTAAGAATATAAATTTTTAACAAAAAAATAATTTTTAACAGACTGCTTCTACCAAATCTTTCAAACAAAATCGTTGAACACCTAAACAAAGAAGTTTCAATTTTCACCAAAAAGTGAAATTTTCTTAAAAAATTACATTTCGGCGAAAGCAGATTATTTTTTTTAATCAAAAAAATAAATTTTGAAAAAACTAGTAAAGTTTTCTGTAAAAAAATTTCAATTGACTTTTTACTATCAAAATATGAATTTGTAAACCGAAAATAAGTTTCTACGTAACAAATTGAATTTTTATTTGAAATCAAAATGTTGAAATAGTTGAATTTTCATTGAGAAAAGCTTCCAGATGATTTTTCAAGGTCAAAATATGAACTTTGATACAAAAAATAAGTTTATAAGAAAAATATTTACTTGTTAATTTTAAAGACGAATATTTTTAACCAAAAAGGATGATTTGTAAGAAATCTATTACATTCTGTACCAAACAGTTGCAATTTTATATACAAAAATAAAAATTCTACTAAAACAAGTGAATTTTTTAATCAGAAAGATAAATTTTCAGACAAAGACTTGAATTTTCAATCAATAAAATTTCAGTTGATTTTTCAACAAAAAAATACGAATTGTAAACAAAAAGTCAATTTTTTAGGAAATGGTTTAAATTTTACCCAAATAGTTGCTTTTTTATCCAAGAAAGATCCGATGTAAGGAATAATCGTATTTTCTGATTGAAACGTAATTTTTGCTATCGTTTGTATTATTTTATTATAAAAAGTAGGGAAGGAAACAAACTCAAAGAAAGTGGACGTCTTTGGCTCAATTTACAGGAATTTTAAAACGAAACAATAATTAATTTTATAAATAATTACGTCGACTACTCTAAACAATCACGAAATATTGCATTTCAATCATAATTTAAATCATTGTTTACATTTTTTTATCATTAGGAACTTTTTAAATAATTTACATTTGTTTAAACAATTGAAAATCGTTTAAAAAGTCATGGTCAATATTTAAATTGTGCATTAGTTTTTATATCTATAAAAAAGACGACGGAAATTGCTAAAAAGTAACAATAAAACGTAAAAATGTAGTTTTTGATTTTTGGGTCATATTTGAGGCGCTGCTGGGATGAAATATTAAACATGAGTTTAATTTTTCGAAACTTAAACATTTTCTCATGTTTATTAAATAAGATTTTGAAGTGCTTGGTTGCACGTTTAAATATTTAAATTTGAAAAAAATACGTATTTTCTTTCTCTGGAAATTAACATTTGGGGTGGGGGGGGGGGTCTTGCCCTTTGGAGTGTATTATTTCCTAGCTATCTTCACAGCATAAAACATCAACCCAAGACGACTTTCTCGGTTCCACGCCGCCCCCCCCGCCCCCCCCCCCCCCCCCCCCCACCCCCGCTCCTT
>JAAAKG020133398.1:0-14176 GCA_010014905.2 Druon quercuslanigerum
GATGTCAAAATAGGGTGTTCCCATTTCAAAAAATTATAGTGACCTTGAAATAACCTTGACAGCAAGGTCCAAGGTCAAATCCAAGGTAACCATTAAATTCCCCGGGAAAAATGACTAAAGACTTTATGTTAATTTTAATTTTCTATTTTAAATTTTCTAGGATTTTCTGGGGTTTACATACTTTTCCCTCACCCTGTATTTTTACTTCTGATAAATGCTCTATCAATAACCTTCTTACCTTCGTTTATGCGTCTATCTAATAAGTAAATAAGCTACCAAGGTATACGAATTAATAAACTTGTTTATAAATTTGCGTTAATGTTGAGGCCCATGCTCTTCATGCTTGCATTCAGTTTATTCAACATTATTTTAAAGTCTTTGATTGACTCTGCCATAACAACCTTATCATCCGCGAACGCTAACCCACGTACCCTTACTGTTTCGAGATACACACCTTCTTCGTCGAGGAGAGCCATTCTTGCATAATATCAAACCAGTCACCCGTATATACCGTATATATATTGTTCTTATAGCTTACAAGAGCCATCCATTTACCCCGTATCCTTTTAGGATTTCCCGTAGTTTATTTTTATCTACCTTGTCGAAAGCTTTTTCTAGGTCAACAAATGCAGAGAAAACTTTTTTGCCCGCTCTCAAACTTTTTTCTGTGATTTGCCTTAATCTAAATATTTGATCCGTACATGACCTTCCTGGCATAAACCTACATTGGACTTCCTAAATCCTTTCTTCTGTTATTTCCATTACCCTACTTATAAGAGTTTTTGAGTATATTTTACTTGCGGTACTTAATAAACTGATCCCTCTGTAATTATTACAGTCGCTTTTATCTCCCTTTCATTTGTATATTGGTACGATAATCGCTTTTTTCCATTCATCTGGGACTTCTCCTATTTCGATGCATAAATTTATCAATTCGCACAGTCTGTGTGGTATGTACAAGTCACCAAGCTTAAGCATTTCAGCGTTAATACTGGCTGCTCCGGAAGCCTTACCGTTTTCAAGTTCATGATTATATCCCTAACCTCAGTGACACAGACCTTCTCAATTGAGTTTTCTAACGCATTGTGTTCTACATCGCAGTTGTGGTTTCCAATAGCTTCATCTCCGGTTTGTCCCCTTAAATGTTATCTGAAAGCGTCTATAATCCCGCCCACCTCATATTGCATTTCTCCTTTACTATTTCTTACGTTGACAAATTCTGTACTTTTATTTTCCTGCATTGCTTTATAAAGTAGTTTCCTGCTTCCTTAATAATAGCGTTTTGTATTTTCTTATCTTTTTCTGCTGTAATTTTACCTTTCCTTAGTTAGTCGTTTTGAGTATCCTATTTTCGTATCTGTAATAATTTTAAGTCTATTTCTTTCCTCATTTCTAAGACCTGCCACGTTTAAAATTCTCCTGTACGCTTCCTTCTTTTCTTTTTGGACAACCTGAATTTCATAATTCCACCATGCTTCACCAGAAATTCTTCCTACCACCGCGGTACCACACACTTAACTAAGTTAGGAAGGTAAGGTTGACTCTGAAATTTCAATAAACAAAAATTGTGATGCATTCTGGATGTGAAAATATTTATACAGATTTGACGCACATGATACGGAGAAAATATAATTAATTGCATTCGAGATCGTTGTAAGCGGTTATTTATTGCGTGAAATTGCCTTAATTTCAGTACATAATTTCCGAACTTGCATATCAATCGTTAGTCCTTAACTAACAGTATAATGGAATTCTTGAGGTCATACCTCAATGCATAAGTTAACTCAGTCAACACATAAATAATACGTGTTCAAATGATTGATTCATTCATTTCAGCTCACATTAAGCTGAATATGATTTACTTATAAACAATTTTTCTTTGGTAATATATTGTTAGATATTGGTTATATATATATATATATATATGCATATATATATAAACTTTAAGAAGTAGACAATACACCTATATGGGCGTACGTATTTTATTTGAAATACGAAAGCTGGGAAGTGTCAGGTTATACTGGCATCTCTTCTTTTCTTTGTCCCTTTATTTATGTTGCCGCCCGTTGGTCATTTGAAATAGGTACGAAATTCTTTCAAGTAATATATATACATATATATATTTTTAACAAACTCGTTAAAAACAGTTGAACAACCCATTACGAGCAGGATATTTCGATGATATTTTGAATATTTAAAATGTCACCTATAATTAAAAAAACTGAAATTCAATTTTCTGTCACAATGTTTGAGAGTAAATGATCAAATTTTATAAATTTTTTAGCTGAAATTCTTTTGAGAATAATCGTAATAAAGACATAATGGAGAAAGAATAGCCCCCCCCCCTCCCCCTCGTTAAACCCATTATGAGCAGGATATTTCAATTTTCAATGATATTTTGAATATTTAAAATGTCACCTATAGTTTAATAAATTGCAATTTAATTTCCTGCCACAATAATTAATAGTAAATTATCAAGTTAACTTATCTTTGAGGTGTTATAATGTTCGAATTTTGAAATTAGAAGAATGGCTGATGTTTTTTAACAAAAAAAGAAGGAATCAACATTTTTCAAGGATGTCCTAGCGCTGACTTATCCTTGAAATGTTCGCTTCGTACGTGATACACGGAAAACAGAAATTATGTAAGCTGTTTCTCGACTCCAACAGATTACTTCACTCATTGCCAAAGATAAATACAATAAAAAATTATATTTTTGTTGGAGACGGCTTCGCAACTTTTGACATGGATATTCTATTTTCTTAATTAAATTGATGATTTTTCTTCAATAGACCTTTTCATTTCAATTCCTTTTGAGTACGCATGCGCCAAAACTGTCGGAAACTGAGTCGGAGCTCATAATTGGTGCTGGTACGGTCTTTGTAGAAGTGACAGCCGTAGCAATGCATACCAAGAAAACTGTGATTTTTATTTTATAAACTTTCCAAAGCCACGTCTGAAGTTTAAAAAAGGAGAAATTGATGACAGAAACACATTATTGCACTTAGAAACTGTCATTAATGCAAGAAATCCGATAAATGGGTAACGGCATGATGTAACCTCATCTTGCAACTAATCCGTTTTTTTTCTTTTGTAGATTTCTTCCGACACTGCAGCCATATTTTTAATTGAGTACAATTGTGTCCCTCTGCACTCAATTTATCTAATAATTCAGCACCTGGCACATTTTTGGCATCCAAATTAACTTTCAAAAATTGCACATTTGCACACATTTTTTATTTCTGTTTGTCAAAAGGGACCAACACTTCTGAACTGCTGGGAAGTGTCATGGCAGCCGCGTTCACGCACCAGTAACTTCCGAATTCAAATAAAAAGGTCTATTGAGAAACGACGCAGAGAAAATCTAACCGTACTGGTTATGGTGGAAAGAAAAATTGTTTTATCAGCTGATTCTTTAATGTCGATACAGTAGTCACAACGAGGTCCATCGTGTTCATTGCGATGGACCACCACAGAAATGTGACAGCTGTCATTACTGTTGCTAACGGCAATTTTTACGCTGGGCCACCGTCATAAATCCGTTTCCATCACCGGAATGAGTGCTGTGAATAATCTAAATCTCTGCCCGGGCTCTCCGTACTAGCACTGCTAGTTTTCCGTAACAAGAGCTGCCATTGGCCGCAATTATAAAATTTCTTTGAATTTTGATCCACTAATGTCAAAAGTATACAAATACATGTTTTTTTTAAAAACTAGATTGGATATTTTTTGTAATTCAATTTATCATAAATCCAATTAACGTGCAGGAAATAAATATTTTTAATTTTAGATGCGGAAGAAAATTGCTAAATATTATTAACACTGCACAACGCTCCTTATTTCATAACGACATATAATACATTATCTTATGGTAACACTACATTATCATGCTAGAAAATGATAATGCATTATTGGTTTTCTATTTACGACAGTAATAAAAACCTCATTTGTTTACATATCAGTCACATCACCAGTAGCAGAATGAGACTTGCCGATCAGCTGTTATCGCCGCTTTGATCATTCTGACTGGCTGTATCTGTGACGGTCAATCGCACGACCTGATACGGAGAGTCTGCGCAAAGATTCAGCCATTTCACTGACTCAGTCCGGTGAACGAAAACGGAATCACTACGGTAGCCCGACGTAAATATTGCTCTCGATAACAGTAATTTTTACTGTCAAACTGACGACAGTTACCATCGTAGCAAGTGCTGTGGGGAACTTAATAATTAAGGTGGAGACCGTTGTCCTTCCTGTATTGATATTACAGAAACCACGCTTACCGAAAAAAATTTTCCCAAGCAATCAGTGCGGTTAAAGCCAGCCATCAGCACGCTCACTGTTTCTCAGTGCATATGTTGCTCACGAAAAGAAACGGTTTTCGTAAGCATCAACTTGGCGCAGCTTTAGACTCTAAATGTGACACATTAATTTGTCAAGGAAATTTTTTTTGGTTTCATGAGACCTTCACACTGAATAGGTTATCATAATTTGATCACAGAATTCGGTAAAACAGTTCATTTCTTTACATGTAAAGGTTAAAACCCCTAATTTTTGATAATAGAAAATAGGTAAAAGTGAACATTTTAGTCTGATTTAAACGAATTTAATAGTCCATTGCAATGCAAAAATCTAAATGATAAGAATTGAAATAAATGCTAGCAGCAAGATTTAAGTCGGTGCTATCGGCGGATTTAACCGTGAGTGAACAATTCTCTCAGCCTGGTCCCTGTAACGTACGTGGACTTCTAAAAAGTCTTTTTTCTCAAAGGCAACTAAAAATGTATAAATAAGAAAAAAATCCCAAGGACACAGATTCCCCTTTATTAGTATTCTCTGAAATATTTACAAATGATAGAAATCTGCGAGTTTGCATGAAAAGGGTCCTTATGACCGATTTTAGTTTAGGAGATACTAGCGATTGTTAGAAGTTCTAACTTTAAAATTGCCCGGGCGACATGTTTTTCAACATAAAGAGTTCTCCCTGGGCTTATACATAATTGATTTGTTCCAAAAAAAACTCCAATTTGACCTCCAAATGAAGCAAATATTAATAGAGACATTTTCCTCAGAACCTACTTTTTTCTCAACCCAGTTTGGCACTTTATCTACTCAATAACACAGAAAAACGGGGGTTTCCATTAGACGCCATTTTTGGTTCTAAAGGAGCTGCTATAAAAAAGAACCCAAGCTGCTGAAAAGGAACCGAAAACGACAATTAAGTCCTAAATGATACCTCAGTTTGTTTTCTAGAGGATCTCAGTTGGAATTGAGCCTATTTATAAAGAACCTATTTTTCGCTTTGCCCGCTTGAAAATTTGTTTCATTAATAAAATCATTTTTAACTTGAAGCACACATGTAATTGAACTCAGATGGGCATAACTTAATAAATATAATGAAACTACAAGATATTACCACAAGGAAAATATATATAATGACTTGATAAATATAATTTCCAGGTTATGTAGCAAACTTTTTAACATAAAAGCGTATTCATATGCAAGAAACTTTTCGTCTCAAGTTATCGCTCGATAACTGTAAATCGATCCCTAACTTAACAGCCCTACTCTGTAAGCGGTTGGTTTGTGAAAGCGCCTCTATGTTGTTTTCAAGTGCGTCCTAAATAAACCCTTTTGGCTCTCTATAGGTATCTATTGCAGCTCAAGCTCTAAATGATACCAATTTTTATTTGAGCTGTCACTTTAGGGAATTTCCAGTTTTTTCTGTTAACACAACTTTAACGTTAAAGCACATTTTTAATAGAACTCTGACACACATAATTTAATGAAGAGAATTAAAGTACAACATGTCATCGCAATTAGAATGGATATAATGACATGATAAACATAATTTGTAGGTAATGTATCGAACTTGCAAACAGAAATGTGTATTCATATTCAAGAAACTTTTCATCTTAAGTCATCGCTCGAGTAATTCTATAAATTGTTAACTCACCAACCCCACTTTCCAAGCAGTTGTTTTGTGAATGTGCCTTCATATCTTTAAATTCATAGTACTTCCAAAAGGAACCCTTAGGATCTTCACAGGTTTCTATATGAACTCAAGTTTAAAAAAATATCAAATTTTATTTAAGCAGCAACTTTATTCAACGTCTAGGTTTTTCTCCGACACGTAACTTTATAATGACCATAAGAAGCCTTGCCATGCCGGCACTCACAAATAATGCTAGAAAACTTATTTTTTTTTAAATTATCAGGCTATGAGATGTATAAATAACAATATAGTTTCAGTTAATTGTACAACAATGTTCTATCTATGTTAATGAGATTGCGTTTACCCTGAAGGGCACATGTCCTTTGATTGCAGGCGACGCAGGGACATAATGTTGCGCGTGCTGGGAGTTCGACTGTTGTCGAGGCTGCTGGTCCTTGTCTGTTCGCTCTCGCTGCTGTCGCTCCTCTTCCTCAGTCGCTGCGGCTTCAACAATCTCGACACGGACCTCATTGACACCACTGGTAAGTCAGAATTAAATAACATTAATCGACAAAAAGAACTAGGATTCTTTCCTTCGGATTTTACCTATGAAGAAATTGCGATCGAGATTCGGAAGGATCCCAGCTCATTTTTCCTATTCCTGATGATCGGACGCTAATCCGAGAGAATAGAGGATCAGACTAATTCTATAACTCTGTCTTAACCAGACTCTAATTAGAATTTCTAAAAAGGTCCTAGCGAGAATACCCAATCATCGCTCGTTTAGATCCTCTGTGTTCTCCAGCACGTTCAGAAAAACGATTTGTATACAAAAAATTAATTTGAATATTTGAATACTACATCAATTTTGGATACGTAATTTTAGATGCTCATATTTTTTTTATTAAAAATCATTTTTTGCATATTTGAGAAGTGAAAACGTAAATCAGTTACAATTCTTTGGTCATATTCACATGGATGCTTCAGATGAAAATAAATTTTATTTTGCCTTCACGCGCTGATGGGGCAGCTATTCGCGTGTTTACAAAAGTATAATTTAGTGAATAGAAACTTCTGAAGAGGACACTGCATTATACATAATGCAACGCTATCTTCAGAAAGTTCATCTGGGGTCTGCTGACTACAGACCGACCAGTTCCTGCCTAGAATTTTGGGGTCCTTTTATATTATTTAGAAACCAACCAAGACCTGGCTACAATAAAAGCTTGGTTCTAGTGAAATGCTGACCATTGGCCCGATTCAAATGGGGACAAATAGGGCAGTTTTTATGTACATGGGTAAGTGTGGATCATCTGATTCACACTAATTAAAACGATGCTTGGATTGTAATACGATGAATATTTTCTATATTAGCAAATATAGCATGCTACGTTTCTTATTTTGATTGCCTAGATATCAAATTAGAATATATGTTTTAGCCTAAGGTACTTTCAAATATAATTATTAATCATAAATTAAAATGAATAGGAAATCTGAAACTTTAATTTAAATATAAGGTTTTCTCAAAGCATAGTTTAAAATGATTTAGTTTTGAAAAAAACTCCCTGAGTTTCATGATTATGAAGATCAAAAGTCAAGTTTTCAATTCCAAATCCCTCAAATTGAAGAAACTTAAAATTTACATAATTTTTCATTTTTAATATCAGAATGAAAAACTCTTCAATTTTAAATATGATGAAAAATAAAAATTATTTCATTTTTTGATTCTTTGAGTCGTGAGTCCAGTTTCTAATTTTCAATCTTACAAACTTAAAGAAATATCGAATATAAATCAGAAAATACATTTCAATTCTTGAATTTTGAAAATAGAAAATTACAAATTATTGATGTTTTAAAATTTAAATTTTAAAGATGTGCAATTAGGAATATTTTAAAGATTTTCAATTAAGAAATCTTGCTATTTTACTATTTGCAGTTTCAAATTCTTTAATTAGAACGTGTGAGAAAAATTCTTAAATTGTGATCATTTTGATAATTTTGCAGATCAAAACTCAGCAATTTTTTAAATTTAAATCTTTCAGACTTAGTAAATTTCCAATGTGAATTATGAAAAATACAGAACTTCCAATTTTAAAACTTTAAACTTGAATAGTTTTTAATTCCAAATTACAAAATTATAAAGTCTATAATTTAGAGTAACTCAATTTTTGGAGGATTTAAAATTCATTTATCTGCAGGTTGATATATTTGCAAGTTCTAATTCTTTAATTCTGAACAATAAAGATAACAGCTTTTGTTTATTATTTGAAAATCTTATATAATTTGTTATATGTACTATATGTTTCCGTATATACAAAAAGAAACTTTGCACGAACTCTAAGTAATTATTAATACTTATAACGGATTTTATAGTATTTTTTTAATTTGTTGAGATATTTTCAGATTGTTTTTTCTAGATTCTGCTCCTTAGTCACTACTTGGTGCAAAAAAGGTCGCAAAATTTCGAAAATGTGTAATTACTTATAAAAATGATTTTAAAACCATTAATAATTCATTATAAAATCTTGGAAAAACTTCTAAAAATATCTGAATAATTTAACAAAATACTATGGAAATATAGCTTTAAAATAAGTCGAAGAAATTTGGGAAATGCTAAATATTTTTATAAATATTCCAATTTTCTGAAAACATCTAAATTGTACGTTTTAAAGCATTATATTTTTATTAAATTGACATTTAACCTTCAACTTGGGCTAATTACACACAAAATATCACTAACTTAAAATGGGCGTGTGGATCATTTCAGCCGGTAATGTAATTAGGTAATTTTTTAAAGGAACTTCCCTACACTGCTTCTAATTTTAAATTATCCTAAAGTCAGATAAAAACAATTGTTATGCTGGTCTAATGTGATGAGAATTCAATATTCCAATTTCAAATAAAGAATTGCAATTTAATGACAACAACTGCAAGTAAAAAAAATTGGATAATATAATAAAATACTGTATACTAATAAACTGTCAAGCGAGAAAAACTCCGCAGAATTAGGAAGTACAAAATAATATTTATATATGTTATTTGAATTCCAATTATTTTTTATAGAATCATCAGATTTTAAATGCAGCACTTTGATTGCTAGCCAATATGCCATTTCAGTCAGCTGTTATGAAAAGCCATTACTCGAAATAATTGAATTGATTTAAAAATGATATCGAAAGATGTCACAAAATTGAAATTGATTTGAGGATGAGTTATAAACAGAATGTGTAATGACTTTTCGAAATGAATTAATTTGGAAAATTTGCACTGCAGAATAGACATTTAATTGCGTGTACATTGTACGAGACATAAAGTACATTTCTATAATCAGGATACATATGTATCAATTGTACAGGCAACCAAATTTCCGCTGAGCTTTTTATAAAAAATATGTAATTTCTGCAATACAAAATTTTCGGATACAATAATAAATCAATTGTAATTATTGAAGCTGTGGACTTCCGCTTAGAGAAATTGTAGACGATAAAAAGAAGTAATATTTGTAGATTTAAATTGTCAAGAGGTACTTGCTGAAAAAAGTTTTAACATTTATTTCAAAATTTGGTCCATAAATATATCAAGCAAATAAGCCATTTTATCATATGAATGCAATACTTTCATACATTTTTTGTATACTGCGGATTTAACAAATAGACATATGATTATTTATTCGTAAAACTTAACGTTCAGAAGCGCAGTAGAATTCTTAAACCGACATGATAAAAGTTTTGCAAAGAGAGTTTAAAAGAGTTCAAAAGATTTGAAAGATTTTCATGCATGTAAAGTGATTAAAATCGATTTCAAGGGGTTTACAGGAATGCAAGTGATTTCACCATATTTCAAAGAATTCGTATAATTTACAAAAATTTTAATTATTTCAAAGAAAGTTCAAAACTTTTAATATTACTACAACTACAAAATGATTTAAATGATTTAAAAAGATTTAAAAGATTTAATTGTAGTCTAAGGATTTGGATAAGAATTAATGAAGGGATTGTATACCATTTCAGATACATCAATGGCTTTTCAGAGATTAAACTAAAATTCATGGTATTTTCAGTGATTTTAAGGGATTTTAGAAAATGATAAAGATATAAAAGGATTTTATAGAATGATTTTAAATGAATTTTTAGGGGTTTTAGAAAATATTCAACATTTAAACCCTTTTATAACGTTTATATCAATTGCAAAAAATTCTACAAGAATCAAAAGATTTCGTGAGATTTCAATGATTTAATGACAATTTCAAATATTTCAGTTAATATGCGGATTTGAAGAATTTCCTACAATTTAAAAATGCTTGGAAGAATTTTATAGGATTTTAGGATTTCGACAAATATATTCCAAAAGATTTGAGAGGATTAACAAGATCTAAAAATATTTTAAAGGATTTTAAGGAATGTTATAAAATTTTCGAGATTTTCAGTAATTATAGGTAATCTCAAAAGCTCTCAAGAAGGTATTTTAATCAATTTTCCAGTATTTTAAAGTATTTTATCGGATTATATATATTTAAAGATATTTTAAGTATTATCATCAGAATTCTTGCAGTATGGCAACTTTTCAACGGATTTTATGATATTTTAATGGATTTAAAAAGTGTATTTACACGAATTAAGGAATCTAAAGGAATTTTAAAGATTTGAAAAGGTTTTAAATATTTTCAAGAAGTTTTAGGAAATATCATTACATTCAGAAACCCAAAGAACTTTAAGAGATTGAAAAATGTAAATGATGTTCAAAGATTTGAATCATTTTAAAGATTTCAAAAAATTTTATCTGGTTTTAAGGAATTTCATAGAAATTTCTGAACTTTGGGAAGAAGTTTGTACGACATATAAGAATTCAGGATATTTTAGAAGATTAAACGATTTTAATTGATCGTAAAGCTTTGAAGTGATTTTAAATATTTCAATAGGTTTCAACCGGGATTTCATAAAATTCAAGACATTTCAATAGGATTGCAAAGGTTTAAAAGCTTAAAATTCTTTTTTATATCTAAAAGTACGTTTTTTAAGTTATATTAAAAGAGTCATAAGCCATTGAAGATGATAGTATCGGCACAAAACATACAAAACAAAAATTTAAGAAAACGATCATTACAAATTAAATATTAAAATCAGTAACATTTCTGATTGCGAATTTAAAAATTAGGAAGCTTCAAAGCAAATATTTGCGAATTTAAACTTTTAAAGCTAATCAACTAGAATTTTAGGGCCTGAACATTAAAATCGGACCGTCATAGATTCGCATCACTGATCTACTACAGAGGACCTGGTGCGCAGTGATACTTCCCCGTTAAGGTCAGACATGGGCTCTTTTACAACGTCCGCATTTTTGTACTTAGAAGTCTTTACTTATCAAGTTAATAATATTGATGAGTCATTCATTCAATCTAAACCCCAAGCACAATATAAAATGAGAATCGTTGAATAGGTATTAAGGCGGCAGTAAACTCTACTAAAAATGATCAACCTTCATGTTTTATGAGATAATTAACTTCAAAGTTAGGTTTGCTTTTTAAAAACACCTTATTAAAGCGGTTTCTAAATCTTCGACCTTCTTGCGTTTTACATTTTTAATAAACTCGATGTCTTAAAATCGAAACGTCTACTTTTAGCCCCCAAAGGAAATAAATTAAACTTCACTCCTAGTCTTCGCCGTCGTCACGTCGTAACGTAGGCGTTTAATATCCCGAGGGATAAAAACCTGTATTAGCAGCACCCTAGGGGGCGTGAGGCTTACGGTTCCGGCCCGATCCCGTAAATTTAATTGGAACTCGTCCAGCTTTGCGAAAACAGCTGACACAGTGGGGACTCCAAATTCTAAGGAACGCAGGAAGCACGAGCTTTTACAGGGTGCAGCGAGTGTTCTCATAAATTGCGACACTCTCGACGAGGCGACGTACCGGACGTAAACAGTGACGTTAAGTAGCTCCGCAACAAGATCTCCAGAGACGCTCTTTTCGACGTCATAATTTCTTTCCTATTATTCTTGAGTTTTATCCTTGGTTTGTCACTTCAAGTGACAAATGAGAGAAAATTTCTCAGTAATTGTTTTTCCTAAATGGAAAATATCTGTCTTTTCAGTAACTTTGCTAGCTTCAAATTTTCATTATTCTGACTGCTGATAGTCTAAACACGTAGAATCAAATTGCTTCGTGATTACCCCCTGAAGGATCTTTCCTCTTCTTACAGGTGGACTACCTTCCGATTTAACAATCCCTCGCTCCATCTTTCTAATTCTCTTCTTCATCTTCGCTACCCTATTAGCCCTTTGATATTGCCTTCCTTTGACCTCCTCAATACACCACCCTAAATATATTTCCACATATCTTCTCTGGCAACATCGCTTCATATCCTCATTTTGTACGTCTCAACGCTCTGCTATTTCTCCCTTATATTCATCTATCCCGCCTCTCCAATCATCTGACGTATGTAATCTATCAGCCTAAAAATATTTTACCAGTGTTTCCTCAATTAACACCACCTCCTTCTTTCTTATTTTCTACACCTCACCGCTCTACTATTCTTTCTTTATTCCAAGCAGTCTCACCCTTCCTTATTTTCTTTTACCTCATCGCTTCATCCTCTTGTCTATTTAAACCTTCCCTCCATCTAATCTCTAGTAATCTACCTACTGCCCTGTCCATTATCATATTACCTTTAATCCTATTTTATTAACCCATCACCCTTGTCACCCCTCTCCATTTTTTCCCATTTTCCTTTTTTTCTCTCCGCCCATCATATTTTACCGTCCCCTCGACCATGATAGTTTTCTCTCTCACTCTCTCCATCTGTCCATCACATCACTTCTTCCCTTCATCACCTCTCTTATTATGCAATCTTCTCTGCCCTCTCATAGCTTCAACCAAAACAGACAAGTGCTTAGTAAAGTATATTTTAAAGATAAAAATATAAGTTTGAACTTGTAAAACTTGTTCATAAAAAAATTCCTAGTAGAATTTATAAATCGTGCTTTTATTTCTTTCAGCTTTATTTTTTTAAATTAATTATACTAAAATTTGCCATAATAATGGAAAAGTAGCTTCTATTTCATGTTTAACTTCTGTTTACGAAAGATTTCTTGCAGAAGCACAAAGGTTAATTTTCCTTGAGATTTCGAAAACTTATTCAAAGACGAGAACTCGGATCGCGATTTATGTGAAATTTATTCGACTCGCAAGCCATATTGCCAAAGGGGCTTTATGTATTTGATTGCAGTGCATTATTCATTAGGATGCTCGAGTGCTCGTGTATATATTGTTTGCGACTGAGTTCAATATACACATTCGCAGAACGTTCACGTCGACACATTCAATTATCGAATTACAGCCTATACGCACTTAATATTCGAAGCACTTTAGGAGTGGGTACTACCAATAATTCAAAAGCTGAAATTGGAAGTAATATTTATAAAAATAAATAATATGCTCTAGAATGCGAACTACTCTCTAAAAGCAAAGGTAAAATTAAAGATATTAAAATTCGAAATTTTTAAAGAGTTGAAGGATTAGACTTAAATAAGAAGTTGGAGATGAAGGATAGTTCTATATCTTCCATAGTACTTTTCTGTAACCATTTTGAATCTGCAATTTCATTGAAATGTAATCAAAAAATGTATTTTGTAAATTGCTCTGACTTTTGTGTTGAAAATATTTGTCTTATATGAATAATTTTCTACATTGAATAAAAAAGATTTTCTTAATTAAAGAAGTTTATATATTATTTTCTATTGACTCAAAAACACGATAGATCTAACATTTTAAAAGATTTTCTAGCACAAAGATCTTTTGTTGAATCTTAAGTTAAAAATTTAAAATTTTAAAAGTTTGAAAGTTCATATATTTGAATTCTGCAGTCTTAAATTTTAAATATATTAAATTTGGGCGTATGCAATTTCTGAGTTTTAAAATTTGAGGGTTATACAGAGGAATACCATTTTATACCATTGATATTGGAAAGTTTTATATTGTCCTGTTAAAATTTGTTTAATTATTAAGGAATTGAGTTTTAAACTTAACGCAAAAGTACACCTAAGTAACTATTCTTTATTCAGAAACGACAACAATATCAAATTTATCAGCGTATGTCACTTTCATACTTCACCCGATTCAGTTGATAGGAATTAATTACCAATTTTGTTTAACCACAAATGTTTTAGATAAGAAAATATTCCATCTAAAATGGTTTACTGTAAAATTTTGACTGATTTCAAATATTTGAATCTTTAAATTGATAA
>JAAAKG020133399.1:0-10140 GCA_010014905.2 Druon quercuslanigerum
CTCAGGGATCGAACCCCGGACCTCTGAGGTGAAGTCCGAGCGTCTAACCACTGAGCCACCGAGGCTCTAAATAATTTCTATTATAAAAATTAGTTTTTAGTGACACCTTGCCGGATTCAACTTATGTAACATGTGGGAATGAAAAAATACTATTACATATTAAATAATATTGAAAATAAATTTGACTTTTATATAATTATATTCAATATAAAATTTATTATTATTAATTTGTATTTGGTGAACTATATTAGTTAGAAATACTTTTATGGAAATATCTCCATTATAGTTGGCGATTAGAATGTATCTGATGTCTTTGAGTTCTTCATCTTAATTTTAATAATTTTTAATTATCTAGATCATTTTTTAACAAAAAAGTTCAAATTTTTGTTCAAGAGATAAATATTGAACTAAAAATACGAATCACTAAAATAAAATTAATTCTTGACAAAGCTGTTAAATGAAACAGTTATTATATAAATTCATGTTTTAATTGTTGATCTTAGGTTTATTGGCCAGGAAATATTTTATTATTAATTTTAGATGTTAATTTTGTTTGTCTAGTGGTCTTTATCAATATTATTAAAATACTGATAAATTTTAAGATTGTGAAAAAATGTCTCTATCTCCACTGGGATCTGAACCCAGGACCTTTCTGAAGGTCCTGGGTTCAGATCCCAGCGGAGATAGAGATATTTTTTCACAATCTTAAGATTTATCAATATTTCAATAATATTGATATAGACTAGTAGACAAACACAATTAACATCTAAAATTAATAATTAAATAGAAAAATTTCAAAAAAAGTTGAGTATTCACCTAAAAAAGAATCTAGTTGACTTTTTAACACCAAAATATGAGTTTTATACAAGAAGTAAACGTGCCTCAAAACACTTGCATTTTTGAATTTCATTAAAAATACAAGTTTTCAGAAAGAGGCAGTTGAATTTTTAACAAAACAGTTAAATTTAAAACCAGAAAGAATGAATTTTCAACAAAATTGTTAAATTTAAAATAAAAATTTGCATTTTTATTTAAGATAGATTAAATTTCTAATAAAATATATACTTTTTTTTATTCAAAAGACAAATTTTCAACGAAAGCAAAAAATCAGTTGAACTTTCAATCAAAAAAGATTTCAATCAACTTTAAATTTTCTACGAAGTAGTTAAAATTTCAACAAAACAGTTAAATTCTTAAGCAAAAAGCATGACTTTTTAAGAAAATTGTTGAATTTTTAAAAAAAATATTTATCAGATAAAATACTTGTAAAATTGATTTTTCTAGCACCACAAAATATTATAGGTGCCAAGAATGAACTCCCTGAAAAAATAGTTTTTCTACGATTTAAGGAATCAACATAATATGATGATGTCATTTTAAATGAAAAACATTATTTTTAATTTAAAAAATGAACTTAAAAAAATTATGTATACCATGTTTTTGCAAAAGAAATTTTGATATTGATTCTTTTTTAGAAAGAAGCAATTTCTACACAGTGTATAAAACTTACACAAATATTTTTTTACAGTGGTCCGTGCTTTTTACTCTAAAGATAAATTAAGAACTAAAAATACGAATCTTTAAAACAAAATTATTTGTTGACAAAGCTGTTAAACAAAAACATTTAATTTGTGCTTGAAATAATGAATTAATAAATTAAAAAGACAAATTTATGTAAAAGAAGTTTGAATTTTTTTCTTCAAAAATGATGAGGTTTGAACAGAATTGTTGAATTTTTAACCACAAGTTGCATTTTTATCCAAATTAATAAATATAAATTTCCAACAATTATTAAATTTTGTACCCAAAAGTTGCATCGTTGTCCAACAAAGATGCAATTTCTACTAACATAGATGCACTTTTAAAACGAGACAAATTTTCAAAAAAATATTTGACTTTTTAGCAACAAAAATCCAGTTTTCTTTTTAAAAACAAAATAAATTTTCGAACAACCTGTTGAATTTACAAGGACGGAGTTAAAACCAATATTGGCATTTATTATTCCAACGATGGAACAAAAATCACTTGAACTTTCAACCAAAAAATATCTCAGTCGACTTTCGATACCAAAATATGAATGTCAAGTAGGTAAATTTTCTACAAAGTAGTTAAATTTTCAACAAAACATTTAAATTGTCAAGCAAAAAGGATGACTTTTGAAGCAAATTGTTAAATTTTTTAACAAAAAAAGTTGAATTTTTATCCAACAAAGACGCAATTTCTACACAGTGTACAAAACTTTTATAAATATTTTTTTACAGTGGTCCGTGCTATGGATAATCAAGTAGGAAGTCCTTCTTCAGCAAGAAGTGCCAATCGAGTTCCGCCTGAAGATTTCAGTGTTGTGATACAAAAGGTGATAGATGACACGGATTTAATTAGGGATGCTGTTCACGGACCTTTACACTATTTTACAACTGAGCATCCTAATCTAAGCAATGAGACATTTGGGCACGTTATTGTTAAGTTTAGAACTGGCGTAAAGTTATTTTCTTGTCTCCAGAAAATCAACGGATACAAGGACTTTGGGTATGATAAACCTAACAATTGTCAAAGAACGAGATACAGCTGTTTCCTAAGAAGAAAAGCCAATCCCCCTCGTACGTTTAGAAAAATACAACTTCAGCGTTGCACTCCAGAAACTATCCTGAATGGAGGAAACGTACGCATTGATTTTGTTAATCATCATGGAGTTGTTTTTGTTGGAGACTCAGAAAGAACTGCTTCAAACGAGTTACTACCAATTAAAAAACGTAAGACCAATATTCCATCAGGTCCAGGTACCAGTCATACTGATCCTATCTTCTTAGATTTATAGGCTAGAACAATGTTTCATTTGCATTTTTTGTTACCGATTCGATTTGCTACCCAAATTTATTCTCACGAGCATAACGCAGTATTTTAAATTATGATTATTAGTTCTTTTTAAAATGTTTGGCTATACCATATTTGTTCAAATTAAAATATGTAAACTTGTCTTAAATAAAAGAAAAATTTCAAAAAAAGCAGTTGCAAGCGAACTTTTATTTTTGTCGCTAAATGTAAAAAGAAATATTGAAGGTCAACCCGATAAGCTTCGTAATGAAGATTCTGAATTAAAAATGCTCATCAATTTCACATACAGTGTTTAAATATCTTTTGGTCGTTGACGATGTTTATGATGTCATTACATGATTTTTGTTAATTTTTTAAATTTATTTTTAAGTCTAATAACATATGGCCTATATTGAATCCACGGTTTACTATTGATTTTTTTTCCTATGGATTTGTAGTCAGCTGCCCCAAAAACCCCCTATACAAAAAGTAACAAATCACCTAAATAATTTCCAAGGTAAAATATTTTTTCAAAAACGTCAAGCTCATTCTTGGTGTAGCTTTTAACGAGAAACTCAGTGGTATTCTTTAATTTTACCTTGAGCTTGACCTTCAACTTCATTTCAAGATCATGACCCTAAACTTGACCTTGACCTTCAAGTTGACCTCAAAAAACTTTGAAGGTTAAACTCAAGGTTAAATTTAAGGTAGCCAATAGCTTCCTTGTTAAAAGTTATTCCAAGAATGACCTTGACCTTTTTGAAAAAAGTTTTCACCTGGAATATTGTTCAGGTTGCTCCAATGCGAAAAATCCGGGATAGACAAAAATGAGCTTTTAGACAAGTTGAAAATTACATTCTTTTAAAGCATTAATTTTGAAAATTGAATAACTGTCAATTTTATATATAGAAAGTTCAACCATTTTTAATTATAACTCTTCAAAATTAGGGAAATTATGGAAAGTTTGGATTCGAGAAATTGTCAGTTAAAAATAATGCAAGGTTTACGTTTTACAATAAAAAATGTCTGCAGAAATACGCGTTTTTAGATTCGTAATTCACGCATTGAATCAGCTATTTTGGATTAGCCAATTTGAGTTTGGAAATTTTATTATAAAATTTGAATTCAGCGTCTCCAAAAACTTTAGAAATAATTCTTATGGAAATTGGATCAATACACCAGGTTCTTAAAAAAATGAGAAATGAGTTTTTGGAAAACATTGTTTAAACAAATAAATAAAATATTTTTGGGTTTAAATGCTTTTTAAATTTCTTTTCCTGATACAAATGAATAGTTTAGATATAAAAAACGAATTAACGTATTGATGATTTTTTTCGTGGAAAACATTCTCTACAACTATACTGTTTACAATTTCGAAATTAAAATTTTTAAAGTCTACAATAGTGTCAACAATTTTTTTCTAAATAAAATTGTTATACGAACAACTGTATTTGAAGATTATTTCCTTTTTTAAAATTGGAAACAGTAGATTTGTAGAAAATATTTTTCAAACAAAAAAATAGGCCATGTGATCAGAAGGCACAGTAAGAAAAAATTCAATTACAAAAAATATTGTTAAAATAATTATCTTATTGTAAACTATCAACTTTTTGATATAAAATAATATTTCTTCTTTTCTTTTCATTCAATTGTTTTTGTCTTTTTTCATTCTTTTTTCTTTGTTTTCTTTCACTTTACTAATTTATCATTCTTTCTTGTTTCTTCCTTTTTTTTTAATTTTTAAAATCGTATAAAACTTTTTTTTCTAGATACTAGATATTTTTTTGGTTTATTTTTATATCAAAGGGAAGAAAGGAAGGGAAGAAAGTAAGATACTATCTTTTACATTAATTCAAAAAATAAATATCTTACATATGTAAGTAATTATAAATATTTCCGAAAAATAAATCAATGATGTCGGTTTTACTTTTCTCAAATGAACAATTTTCAATTTTCGAATTTTTTTTCTGGAATGTTCTGACGGATGTCACAATATCATTCTGTAATATCATCCAGGAACTAGTAGAGGAATAGTGTCTTGAAACTTGAAAAATGTTACTTTTTGTTTTATTCGTAAAAAATTACATTAGAAATTAAATCTATAATTTTTGGAAAAAAGACAGCAGCTATAAAAAGCAGATTATTTTAAAAAAGTTTTTCTCTCAAAAATAACAACAAATTTGTTAATTATTTGTTGATCCAAAAATAGCATTAGAAATAAAATATTAAATTCTTCCGTTTACTATACGCGGAATATTCTGCTTACCAAAACTTCCAAAAAGTTCTAAAATTACCACAAGTTTCCAAATTTACCAGAAAATATAAAATTGCTAAAAATTTAAAAAATTGCTAAAATTTTTATGCTCCTTTGCGATTCCTTCTGCACACGTCATACTCGACGGGAAAAGTTCAATTTGTTCCCCTTGCTGCATTAATGAACTATTATAAACTCGACAATTTAGGAAATAAGAAAAACCAAATGTTTTCATAAAACATATATGAAGGTTCCTTGAGTGATAAATCTACCTGATGTGAGAAATTATGAGATTAGAAATCTTTGTCACACCACTCAATTGTTAAGAATCTAGAGGGTGTCACAGAAGACCCGGAATGGCAGAATATTTCCTTAGGTAAGATATATTTCAGCGTTGCCAATATCATTTTTTAATTAACTTTCAACGAGAAATTCAATGGTGTTGATGATTTTAATTGTTTTTCAAGGTCAACTTTTTTGAAAATCGAAATCCCCTTTTTTATATCAGCAATCTATAGAGCCGGAAATTTTGCTTTGAAATATATGCTCAGTTCATAGGTACATTGCAACCTTGAAGGTCACTTTAAGGTCACTCTAAGATCATTTAAGCTTAAACAGTCGTAAAGGCAAAGTTACTAGCTCTAACAGGGCTGAATCCAAGAAGGGCTTTTTCAAAAAAAACATATGTTTTATGGTATTACTTGTGAAAGAATCCCTGATACTATTCTTCTATCTCCATAATGAACTTTACGAATAAAATCTGAATTTACGTATTACGTGTACATACTTACTATCTCTCCCTAAACGATTATGGTGCAAGGTAAACTGTCGAAACGAGAGAGGGTATCTTTATTAATGATGCATGGTTGGGGAAATTGAGTGCGATCTTAAGATGAAGTTTGGATATTATTTAATCCCACTTTTCGCAATGGAGAAGGGAAGAGCCCTTTCTTAAAATATACATTTGGAAGGACTGTACGGCGCTTTACGAATCATGGAACAATCAAGAACCTTCAAAGAACTGAGCGGCCAAAATGTGTAACAACTGAGGAGAAAAAAATTGAAATTGCTCAAGAATTTGTTGAAAACTCGCATCTGCAGTTACGTCGAGCTAGAGGTGAGCATGACCCTGCTCGTGAAATCAGTGCGAAGAGCTTTGAAGAGAATAAATTTTTATCCTTGCAAGTTATATTTGGTCAAGGAGCTTAATGAAGACGACCTTGATCGTCGGATTGAATTTTGTGAAACAATTAAGAACAGAATCCATTGAGATCCTCTTCTTTTGTACACTACAAGTTTTTCGGATGAAGCTACTTTCACTTTAAAAGATGAAATTAACAGACACAATTGTTGACATTGGTACGACATAAATCATGCTTGGATGTTGGAAAGTCACAGACAAAACAGCGGCTCCTTATATTAAGGACGTTCGAGTATATTTAGGTACTTAGTTCCCTCATGGAGGAATTGGAAGAAGATTTAAAATCGAGTGGCCTGCTAGATCCCCTGATCTGATGCTCTCGATTGTTTTCTTTTGGGTCATTTGAAAAGTAAAGTATACGTAAATTAGTCACAAAATGAAGATGAACTCAGCAGAATCATATTCTGCAAGAGGCTACATTGATTGATAGAGACATGGTTCGCAATGCTTTGACTTATTTTAAAGCTGCATAGCTTTTTGCCAATAAGCTTAAGCTTTCGAGTTCAAACATTTGCACTGAATTTTGAGTCTAGGAAGAAAACATGATAGGCAAGAAAAGGAATCTTTAAGGTCAAATTGGACCTGTCACCTGATTACATTTCCAACCTAAAATGTACGCCCCTATATTGTTGGTGTAAAAAATGGTCATGCTTAAGTTCACTACTGAATACACGTTGTTAAAGTTCGTAACTTTGCTCCTTTCGAAAAAAATTGAAAAGCTTCTATTCCCAGAGGCATACAGATTTTGTTTAGGTTTAAATGACCTTAGAGTGACCTTCAAGGTTACAATTTATCTACGACCTGGGTACATATTTTAAAGGTAAAATTTCTCGCTCTATCGATTGATGCTGTAGAAAATGCGGTTTCTATTTAAAAATAAAGTTGACGATAACACTTCGGTTTCAAATTTTGTGATTTATTCAAACTAACAAAAGAAAAATTAACGCTCTGTAAATTCTATGAAAAACTCGATTTGCAAAAATTGGGTAGCTTTTTAATCATTAATTCAGCAAACATTGCCTAAAAGTTTTTGATGAAAAATTAAAATTTACAGTTTTTGACTAAAAATGGTTTAATTTCAAAATTTTTATAAAAAGAATTGTGGGAATTTTAGATTATCATTAATTATTGAACTAATCATTAGTTTTAATTATTGTTTACCAATAAAATATAATTATTTTGAAACAAACAATTTTCAATAATCCGAAAATTAAAGCAATTTATTTTTAATGTTTCGATATATGCTTTCAATTCAAAAGTCTTTCATTTTAAAAGATTTAAGTTTTAAATAATTTAATGTTGAAAGTTTCAAGCAGAATGCTGATGAACAAGATACAGCATTTTTTAACTCAAAGTTTAGAAATATTTAAAAAAAAGAAAGTCATTAAATTTTTATATTATTTGAAATAATTTTTTCTTTTTAATATAATAAACTAAGAAGGTAAAAGATTTAGCTCATTCTTTAAAATAAAAATTGGTGTGAGGACCTTGATCATCCATTATTAATTTACAGTCTTATTTTATTAAATTCTTCTATTTTTACTCTTCTTTGGTGTTTAACCAT
This sequence comes from Druon quercuslanigerum, assembly GCA_010014905.2. NCBI lineage: Eukaryota > Metazoa > Arthropoda > Insecta > Hymenoptera > Cynipidae > Druon > Druon quercuslanigerum. The sequence goes on from JAAAKG020133399.1 coordinate 7,834, forward strand.
TTTAAATTATTACATACAGTTTTAAATAAGTTTATAACATTTTACTAAACAATTAGTTGTTGATCAGTTTTGAATTAGGGTCAATCGAAAAAAATTTCATCTAAAATGTTGCGCATGAAGACCCTGAAGATGTATAATTAATTTATAGCCTTCTGATCCATTGTAATTGAAAGTCTCTAAATATACTCATTTTTCTTAACTTTGTTTAAACAAGCAGAAGGTTACACAAGCAAGAAGCTTATTGTTTTAGAATGGTTGAAAAAGGTTCCTTATTGTCTTATCGTATTAAAGTTTTCTATTTTTGGCGTTATTCATGTTTAAAACTTTTCTAAAAGTATTTTATACAAAACGAAATAATTACATTCTCATCATACAGAGAATATATTACTTTTACGTAAATACTTGCCATGCGGATTTCTTTCTAGTTTTTGTTTTACCCTCAAAAAATAACACTATAATTAAAAAATTAAATTTTTTCAAAAACGAAAAGAGCAAAAAAAGAATTAAGAAACGAAAGTTGTTTACTCAAGAATAAAAAAATTTGTTATTATTTGTTTTCTGATCTTTTTTTCAGAGGACACGTAGGTTTTCTCTTATTCGCAAAAAAATTGAATTCTTGGAAAAATAGTACGAGACAAGAAAAATTAATTTAATATAAAGAGCAAATATTAAAGTATTGATGCAAAATAAAAGTTTTACATTATTTTGCAATATGTGAGCAAGTAGTTTTAGACTGGGGTACATGAATAAATGTAATGTACATTGATATAATAGAGAAAACGTGTTTGTTGTAACCTAATGAGCTTTAACGAAATAGAATTCACAACTAATTATATTAAATTTATTATTTATTATTAATTATTATTTTTAGTTATTGAGTATCTGTTGCGGGATCATTATCTACTGTAAGGTGGTCTCCCCTAAAGTCTGACCCCTTAGCGCCTGATCTTTGGGCTTGCGCGACGTTTTTTAAAAATTGCTCAATTAAAAAAAAAATGTTTTCTTTAAACATGTATCCCTACTACCTAGATTAAAAAAATTTATAAACCAAAAGCCCTACATGAAGTTCTTCAAAAATTAGCCTTGAGTACTCAGTCGTCGTCTCTTCTCCAGTATAGAAACAATGACGATCGTTATTCTATTTTTTGTCAGCGTGACTTTGCTTAACTTTACCAGTAAGTATAACTCAAATGATATTAGCAATATAAAATATTACTTACATAATTGCAGGATAACATTTTTTAATTATAATAACAATTTGTATTAAAAGAAATTTGAATCTCATAATTTAAAAAAAAATCAAAATTAGCTTTTACTGACACCTTGCCGATTTCAATTTTTGTAACATATTGTAACGAAAAAATGACGATTATGCATTGAATAAATATAAAAATTAAATTTGACTTTTGTATATTCATGCTCAATATCACATTTATATTAAAAAATGTTTATTTGTTTTGAATCAAAATTTTCATTCAGTGCCACGTTCCTAAATTCACAGCTCGTAACATATGGCTTTGAAGAACTTACGAGAACACATGAATTTATTAATTGCTTTAAATTTGACTTCTATATAATTCAGGTACATATAAAATTTATTATTATTAAATAGTATTTAAATAATTTCTTTAATAAAAATCAGCTTCTAGTGACACCTTACGGATTTCAAATCTTGTAACATATTGGAATGAAAAAAACGACGATTACGCATTAAATAAATATTAAGCTTAAATTTGAATTTTATATATTTATGCTTATTGTAACATTTATAGTAAAAAAGTTTTATTTGGCAAATGTTTTAAATCAAAACTTTATTTCAGTGCCACGTTGCTAGATTCACATCTCGTGACATATAACTATGACAAAATTACAAGGACACACTAATTTATTCGTGACCTTAAATTTGACTTCTATATAATTTAGTTCAATATAAAATTTATTATTAATAATTAGTATTTAAATAATTTCTTCAATAAAAATAAGCTTTTAGCGACACATTGCCGATTTCAAATCATGTAACATATGGGAATGAAAAATTACAATTACATATTACATTTTTCTTGAAAATAAAGTTGACTTTTATATATTTATGCTTAATATCACATTTATAGTAAAAATGTTTTTTTGGCAAATGTTTTGAATCAAAACTTTGATTCAGTGCCACGTTGCTAGATTCACATCTCGTGACATATAACTATGACAAAATTACAAGGACACACTAATTTATTCATGACCTTAAATTTGACTTCTATATAATTTAGTTCAATATAAAATTTATTATTAATAATTAGTATTTAAATAATTTCT
>JAAAKG020133400.1:0-14175 GCA_010014905.2 Druon quercuslanigerum
TATGTCACCTTTGGTAAGAGATATCCTCCAGGCATTACAATGTCCGCCGTCTGTAGACTAAAATGTCTCAGGAATCTGCACTTTTCCTCAAGTAGAAACGACCTGAAAGAGATGAAAATTGCAATAAAATTACTCTTAAATTAACCTTTGCAGGAACGATTGTTGTCGATTTTATAAAAAAAAAAACAAACCTAGGTGAAATTTTGGTCTTGTCCTCCAGAATCTTGATCCACTTTTTTAAAGTTGGAATCAGATGACAGACAAGAGCTGTTTGTTCTTTAGTCAGATCGAAATCCTGGGCAAATTCGCTCTTCATCTTCTGGAAAACCGGATCCTGACAAGTGACCTGTATCCTCCTTGCCAAAGCCTCGGAAGTCGCTGAGCGATTCTCATTTTGAGAAGAGATGTTCTCCATGCCAAGGCCAAACGTTGCGACAAGTTTCTTGATGATGTAGAGAATATGTGATGTGATTCTCACGTCAGTTGTGTTGAGAGTGTCTTGATTCTCAAAGACAACGGCATAACACTTGGCCAAGATTTGTCTCAAGTGTCTCAAAACCTCCCCGTGCCAAGGTTCCCGAAGCCTCGTCACTTGGTCAACAATTGCCTCCAAACTCGAGATGATTGTCGGATGAATTTCCCTCAGCTTCTTCATAATCGTCGAACATCTCACCATTGGCTTGGATGCTTCAATCCTAATTGCTTGCTGCTGCAACTTTCCCACTTGACTTTCAACCACACCTTGAATTTTCCCCGCCTTTAAAGTTACGTAAAGTGTCCTTATTGGAAAGTAGACGGCCTGAGGATACATCCTTCCCACAACGTTCAAGAGATTTACTATCACCTCTCCCTCGACATGCACAAGCCACATCAAGATCTGTGGGATCCAGGGCAGCCAGTGAATCGGATGAACCTCACAGACAGACTTGTCGACTTGTTGAAGCAACGATTTATTCTCATCATCATAGTTGAGCAGCCAGAGGACCTTTGCAATATATTTCCTTGACTTTGATTCGTTGTGGTGTTTGCTGGCCTTTAGAAAGCAGGTGATGGCCGAGACTCCAATCGCAATCTGGCTTGGTTCTCCAATGAAAACTTGCTCGAGATAATCGCCCCAAAGTGCCCAAGCCTTGACACTGTTTTCGTTCATTTGAACCGAAGCCGAAAATGCCTTGTTGGCTTCATCAGAGTCGCCCATCAGAGAGAACAATTTCCCTTTTAGTGCAAACAACTCCGAGTTCATCCCCTTCTTAAAATATCCTATTTCAGTAGACTCGATGCAGTTCAACGCGTTCTTTAAGTCGTTGTTACCTCTGATCGAAGCCATTTGTAAGTAGCATTTAACCTGTTGCTTGATCTTCTGATAACAGTCGACTATTGTCACACTTTCGACCCCATGAATTTTTGTCAAGGAATCAAGACACACGCTACTGAGATTATGTTTCCTGGCGACCCTCCCGAACATATTGGTCGTATGGGCCCAAGCGTGAACAAAGTATTTCGATAGATTTCTGGATTCGTCAGGCTGCGAGTCGAAGAAATTGATAACTGATTTGTAGTGTAGCTCTCTCCAGGCAAATATATTCGACCAATGAAGAAGGTCGTCAGCGATTGAGGGAAACCTATTTTTCCAGGTCTTGACGATCGACTTCAGTGGTAGAAAGGATTTCTCCTTTCCAAGAAGTAACGTTTGCTGGACTTCCATGGCCTCCTGAAGTTCAATTATTTTCTGCGAGGCTTGCAAAATTGGTAGATGACATAGGCTGACTATGTGAGGAAGTCTTCTCCATTCACGAATGCACGAAACTGAAGCCATCTCCACGAATTTTTTAACACCAACCAGATTCTGGTTTTCGGTGCAATGTATTGCTAGAAAACCTTTATAGAGGTTGATTTTCCAACTCATCTCTTTGGGTGCCTTCTTTTTTACTTGCTCCAACGACTCTTGCATCAAATTCCAATCCGAGAGTCTCCAGGAACTATCGAGAATTAGGAACGGATCTTTCGACGCTGTCGTCTTGCCGTATTGTGAAAGCAAATCCCACTGACCGAGTTCCTTGGCACAACGAATCCAATGCTCCTCCCAAAGAAGCACTTCTTTTTGTATATTGACAGGAGCTGAGCTGGCAACAAAGTCAGTTTTAAACTTTGTCATCGCCAAGTCATAGGCCACTTGAGCTTGTTCGAAAAATCCCTGTTGTTCTAGAGCAATAGCCTGCTTGGTCTCTTTATAATGAGCATGCTTCTGCCAGAGTCCGGACCACATGTCATCTTCTAACAATAAAGAATACATGTCACCAAGAGCGTCAAGAATTTCATTGTTTGGATTATCTACCGGCTCAAAATCATAACAATCAAACTCCTGCGGCTTGGACTCCAAGATCATTTGTTCCAAACTCAGAGTCATGCGATGCCAAATGTTGTGGGACTTTCCCAAGTACTTCATGATTGCTGGTTTCATCGGGATTGGAGGATTGCATCTAGACAAAGCTTCAAGGAAGGTAGCAACTGCACTCGGCTGGCAATCCTTCTGCATAAGGTGTGAACCACTACACACGAATGGCACCACCTCTTCAGCCAAATTAAGCTGATCCTCCTCACTTAAAATATCCCATAGTTTAGGGAACGTATCTAACCAAACTTGCTCTGCCAGGTTTGTATCCATGTGACAAAGATGGCTTGTTGCAGTCAAGAACTCTAGAGTACGAATACTTTTTATCTTGTTGAGAAACTGACAATGTTTAGTAACCAAGCCAGTCAGCGTCGATCGTCCAGTGATATTTCCTTCGGAATACAATTTAAAATCTAAATCCACGTCTTTCGAATCCTCATCCTCCTTTTCAGGTTCTTCGTCGACAAATGTATCCATGAAACAATTATTTGGCTCCTCTGTCAAATTCATCAGACTTTTAATACTTGGCAGAACAATATCCTCCTCGGTCAACTGAATGCGAGACGTGTGACTCGCTGTGACCAATAACAGTTCAATGCACTGTTTAATCCAGTAGTGCCGACCAATCATGTCCCAACCTTGACTACAAACGATGTAGAAAAGCCTATCGAGCAGTTGATGTGCCATAGATCCGTTGAACACGTCAAAGAACTTGATTCTAATCTGGGGTTCTGTTGAGCGCAAACCACTCAGAAATGCCGGTTGCAATCTCATTGTTAGCTCTGTTGTATTGAGGCTCTTGTCTTTATAGATAAAAAGAACAATATCCAAAAAAGGAGTCACAAGTTCTAAATAATTAGGAAACCGGATTTCGACGTTCTGCATCATCTTAAAGAGAAGGAGTGACTTTTCTCGTAAACATGGATGCTGGCTCATCAACTCAGGATCTTTGTTCTTAATCCATTCCTCGAGAATTGTCACGATTGCTTTCATGACTTTGAGATCCTGTGAGCGGCCAATTAAAGCAACAAGAATTGTATTCACAAACGTTTTCCTATCTTCAACATCCATCACTCCAATTTTGTTCTTCAAGAGATTAAGAGACAAGATCAAGAGGTCACTGCCCGTACTATCAATTTGATTTTGCCTGGAATTCGTATGGATGATTGTTATTTTGTAGAGAACTTTCATAAAGAGACTCATCAATCCATCGATGTAATTTGGATTGCTTGTGCATGAAGCATTCAACAACGTAAGAGAATTGGAGAGGGAGCTAAAAGTTGCGTTTACGTCCTTTTCATAATTTGAGAGCCCATCACTTATGAGCTTTGCGATGGATTGGTAAAGCGAATCCAGTTCTTGGTGCTGACAAGCAATAGTGGAAAAAAAAGGTTCCGGTGGGAAGATCTTCATCAATTTGGAGAACAACGCAAAGACGAGATTCTGGATTTTCATGTTGCTACTTGAGACGCAAGCACCCAATTCATTTTCCAAATCACTAAACATTGAGAGAACCTGTTCTTTTTGCATCAAACCGATCAACGTAATCAGCAGTTCTAACGCTTTGCATATGGGCTCATAAATCGGCTGAGATGTTTCTAGACTTGAAAAGATTTTCTGAAGCCAAGAAATCTTAAAATTGCAGAGATGGAACCAGATCTTTGGATTTAAAGCTAATTTTAACAGATTAATAGATCGCGTTGTTAGAAAATCTATCTGATTGGCTTGTTGTGGGCTGGAGGGATTCAATTCACAACATAGTTGAAAAAGGAAATTGAGAACCACATTAGCATGATGACTGTCGATCCGATTCACCATGTCTAGTTTTATTTTCGGAGCGGTTTCAATTTTGATTGGAATGGGAGAGATGTTCCCGCCTTGAATAGCAAAGCGTTTTGTACCCGCCAGAATCTCATTCGACAATCGTTTCGCTGGCTCGTATCCTTCTGCCTCGATATTTTCAGGTTCACTCTTTACCCTGTCCAACTCCCATTTGATAATTGTCTCCGAAATGTCGACAGCTATTGTTCTTTGTTCCAGCGAAAGAGCAGATCCAAGTTTGGAAATTGAATTGACCAGGGTGTGAATAAGTTGATGTCTCTCTGGGTAGTAAGCCTTGTAATTTCTCACGATGGTAGTCAAGATATGACAAAGATGGTTCGACGTATATCCGTCTTCGAGGATGACATTCTTTGTATGCATCACCGTGCTTCCCTCCTTCATCCTATGTGCTAATGCCGGAAATAAAACTTCAAAAGCCTCCCTCACAACAAGTCTTGCTTCAACAGCAAAAGCCTTTAAAAGGCTGTAAAACACTTGTACAACAATTTTCTCGCTAATACTAAACTTGGCGATGATGTGGCTCAGCAGTAAGTGGCCATGGTACTTGCTCACTGGGTCGACACATTTCTCCGTTGAAAGACAGGGCCAAGCAAAACACATTAGCCGACGAACTTTTTGACTTTGAGTCTTATTACTCACTTCATGAATATGTTGCGAGGCATTTTCCACTAATAGGCAGGCAAATCGGAGTACGTAAATCCTCAAAGAGTCTTCTATTTTGTTGGTATTCTCAGTGGCAATGATTTGGTTGATGAAGACTGAGACAACGTTGTTTGGATTATCTTCGTAGGGTGTCGGAGATCCTCCTATCAATTTAGTACCGTCTCCTTTTTCAAAGCTGGCTGCGAAGCAAGGTATAAGAATATACTTTAATATCGAAGCCTTTAACTCCTGTGAGATAAAGTATTTCGGAAAGTACTCCACAAACTTGAAGAATACGTTTCTCTTCCACTCGACTGTGTAATCCTGCGCAACAGTGTTTTGTAAAAACTCCTTTAAAAACTCGAAATCTGTGGTAAAGCTACCAGAGAAAGACCTTAAAAGTTGGAAAAGAAGATCAATGTCGTTGGGATTTTTACGAAAGAATTGGAGCAGTATCTTGGCGATGAGCTTCGGTTCCTTCCAATGCCTAGTGTCGATATAATCAAGGTTCCTGTGCAAAGATTGATAGTCATCGTCCTCCCAAATTTGTCTTATTATAAGAATCAGATCATTCTGCATAGGCAACCATTGACTATCGAATTTACTCAGAATGGATAGAATATTTATTGCTCTATAACGAAGCTCACTCTTGTCGCCCAGACTCTGGTTACTATCAGATCGACAAAACTCAAAAAGAAGTTCTCTCAATTGCCCCGGGTCTTCTTGAATACAATCCCTAAACGGTTTTCCTTCTTCATGTTTCAATATAAACTCCAAGAACCTACCACAGGACTCGATCTGGATATTATCCTTTAAAAAGAATTCCATACTGTTTGAAGGATATCGCAATAAAAATCTCATCACAGGCACACGAAAAGGACTAGACGCTTCAATCATCAACTTTTTTTCTGCCCCTAAAACTGTCTTGCAAATCGGACTGATCCATTTCGCAGAAGCTGTGGGTGTCTTCTCCAGCAATTCAATAATCATCACAATGTTCATCTCGACCTCGCCGGATTTTGAGACTCCTTGTTTCGCTTCAACTAAATTTTCCAGGAATACCTTTAAATGTTGAAACATTTGATCACAGAGCATTCCGCTAAAAACATATGGGAAAATTTCTGACATGTAGACTAAACGTTTCAAGGAATTTGTCTTTATGTTCCGAGGATCTTTAAAACTTTCAATCATTGATTCCACGTTTGCGTCGACGAGCTCTTTCTTCACTGGAAAAACAGAATTGAGTTTCTTCATGCACTCGAAAGCAGTTTCTCGAATTTCGTTTGGTTTATCCAAAGCTGTGTAGAGAACCTTGAAGATGTCGTCGCGACATTTCGGAAGATTTTGATACGAAGCAAAAGCTCGAATAGCAGATTTCTTCAGAGGTGTGAAGTCTGTCACAGATTTGTAGCAAGGCTTCCTAAGCAAACGATCATCCGGGAACATTATAATAAAAAGGAGATCCTGGTAGAACATTTTATGCTCTGGTATCTCCAAGTTGACGCTAAACAAACTAGGATTGATATTAAGGCAAAAGGTGTTTCCCTCCATAAGTCCAATTTGCGTGTTCACTGGTTGATCAACTAATCGGTGTTTTATTGGTGGTATCATGTCAGCTAAAATATCTTTGTGTGGTTCCATCACATATATCAAGCTTTCTCCTCGTATTTCGGCAAGAAGTCTAAGTAATGCGATCGCTTCCTCTCGAACATTGGAATGCGGAGATGTTATTTGCCTCATCAGTTCTCGAGTTGCTTCGCGAAGACTTTTTTGCTGAGTTTCCAGAATCTCTGGGGTTTTCTCCTCAATCTCGGGATTAGCGCAGACTCGAAGTAGTACTTCTAAATTGGTCTTCGCCATATCAATTGCTCCATTCGATATTTCCTCGCTCAAATCCATCATGACGAAAATAAGAGCTTTGACAAAGTTGATGAGATGGTTAAGAATCCATTTGAGAGACATCTTTTCCGAAAAGAAATTGATGGCCACACAGCCTCCAAGTTTGGTATACCAGGCTCGTTCGTAGCAGAGGGAGGTCATCTTCTCTGCAAGATATTCCATCAAAGGAAGCTGACACGCTCGTTCTTTGGATCCAAGGATTGTCGTCGCAGTCTCCAAAACAAGCAGCAGGGCGAGGTGTCCAAATTTGCTCAGTTCCTTGTTTTCGTGACCCATAACGATCTTGATTGCGTCGATGATGACTAAAGGATCCTGTCGTGCGAAAGCTTGTCGACCTACGAGGGGAAAAGGTCCAGCTTGCTGAGCAATTGCCACCATCGTGTAGTGCCTCAGGTAGAAAATCAACTTTTCAAGCACTGAGGTCTTCAGTTCTGCATTAATCACAGCGAGAAATAGTCCACTGAGTGCTGTTTTGTGAACATTTCTAGCAACACAGACTTCGTTTATACAAAAAGGACCCTGCTGACGAATTATTTCCCCTTCTTTGAAACTTGCATGATTGAAGAAGCCGAGTAAGGTCTGTGAATCATCATTGATCATGATGGAGGCTGCTAAATAAGAGTTTATGACATCCGAAGCCTGCCTTTTGTAGAAAACATCGGCAGAGGTATTCAGAACCGTGTAGGCGCTCGCGACAACTTTATCAACAGAGAAACCAATCGGTCTTGAGTAATTTTCAAAAGTGGTGATGATCGCTGGAATTTTTCTTGCCTCCTCAGTGTATTCTATCTTTTGTGGATCTATCAACACTTTCCTATTTTCTCCTGCCAGCTTCCCAAGTATTCTAAAGGCCACCTGAGCTGTTTGATCCGAAGGATCTCGTACAATTCGCCACAAACTTTGTATCAGATCTGCAACTACTGGTCGAAACTGCGCATAGAAGAAGGCTGGTTCCAGGTTGTCAACGCAGAGTTCCAAAGTTCTTAAAGCTTGACTCATTATTTCGGAGCTACCACTCAAGGCAGAGACGATAGGATTTATCAGTTTCGGAAGATAAGGCAAAAGAGAGCTGAGCCTAACAGGAACAGTGAGGCAAAGTTCAATCAGCAATTCTTTCATCTGATGCTTGTGAAGTCCGGATTGGAACCTGTTCAAATCCTCTAGTAATTTCGGCAAAAGAGGGAGAAACTTCTGATAGAGAAGATCATGAGATCCTCCACAAATGGATCTGAAGAGTGCACGTAGGAGCAGAAAGTAGCGCAGTGGTTCCTTTGCTGTAGTCGCAAATTTCAGAGCGTTACTCACAATTTTCTCCAGATTTGGACAAAGCATGTGCTCACTTGAAACAGGAGAAAAGGAAACACTTCCAAAGACGATTTTAAAGTATCGCAAGTAAAAATCGCTCCTATCATTGTTGGAAGCCATGTGCTCCATTCTTTCCAAGAGATACTCACTCAAGATCGCACCGAAAATCGGGGACATTACTGGGTTGACGAGAAATCCATTAGTGATTGTCTCCAAAATCCTATTCTTAAAGGTACAGTCCATCATGTACTCAATCATCGTCGAGAATATCTCCCGGAATGTTAGGGGATTCATCACTGCGAATATGGGAAAGAAATGATCCAGAAGTTCCTTCTCCTCCTTGAGTTTCAGTTTTTGAAGCTCACCCTGACTTTGAGCGAACTCAAGCCGATCAATCTTGTAGACATCTAAAGCCTGAAGCGACCACTTTAGCATTCTAATAAAGAGCAGTGTGTCCTTTGGATGAAATTGTTTCGGCGAGGATGCATCTCCCTGTTTATATTCACAAAGTTTATAAGAGATACTTTTTGTTCCCAAAACAAGATACTTAATCATATTCCTATTTTCTGCTATAATTGATTGCACATCAGTTTTCAAGTTGCCCCTCTGGAAGTTCTCGAGTTTCGGTTCGGATTCTGCAACTGACTTTGACTTATTCACGAGAGTCGGCAAAATCAATTTCGCGATCGCCTCAAATTTCAGAACATAAACCTCCAAAATTTTAACTAATATCTCTCTCCCTTGACTGTTTTCCGCTATTGGTTGGACCTTAATACATTCGATAAAGTTAAAAAGCACCCTGGAGGAAAAGATCTGTACAGTGGAAGGCAGGCTTTGATCGTGCAGACGTTTGCTGAAGAAATTCACTACCTTCTTGATAGCAGGAAAAGAAAGCTGGTGGCGAACGTGATGAGCATAATCTCCGACTGTGATGATTGCCGTGGGCCTAAAAGTTTCGTGTGTCATCCACCCAGATCCTGATAGAGTTTTCTCATCCAACAAGATGTCCAAGTAAGGGATGAATTTCGTCTTTAAATCGGTTCCCATGAAATGCTTCATTCCAATCAAGAGTTCCTTCCGGATGTTTGATGCTTCCTTAGGACACGAATTGAAAAGCCGAAAGATTCCTTTGATTATCAAGTTGCTGTGTGGACGAACTAGATGTGGAGAAATTTGCATAACGGCGCCAAGAAACGTAAGACATCTAATCCGCGCCCAGACGAAGTCGAGGAACACTTCCTTATTAAAACCTGTGGACTCTGTGTCCTGTAAATTCGGTTCCAGAATTATGGCTTTTGCAACGAGAGGGACAATTTCTACCAAGACTTTTTCAACATTTTGTCGGTACATACGGAGCCAAAAGGCGATAATGTGTGTAAAGTCTTGTAGGAATTTTAATGAAAGAGATGATCTTGGTACGATATTGTACGTAACCTGATTCCCGTCGGAAGAGGCTTTTGTCGTCTGAATCGTCGTTATTGTAAAGATTTGTTTAAGATGTGATTCAATATTTAAATCCTGCAGACTGTCTACAATTATAGGCGGTCTAACTCGGAACATTTTCGGCATGTTAATCGGCAGCTGGTTATAAATTAATTTGATGAAATGCAAGCACTGTAGAATTTCCGGATGAAAAGGTGGCTTGAACTGTTTGTAAAGATCAAAGATGATTTTTATAGCGATTGCCACATTCTCTTCGTTTTCAGTTTGCAAAAGTTTTAACAAAATTTTCAAACTATCTGAGACGTAAGGTTTAAAATACTCATTTTTCGGAAGTCTCTGCAGAATTTCTAGAATTATCTTTCGAACTTTGTACAAATGATTTTCAGCTATAAATTGTGGCTGGCCATCTCGGAGAATATGGAGGCAAATTTTCATTAGTTGTGCCAAAAAGGCTGGGTAGTGAGGCGATGCGAGAATTGTGTCTAGATTTTCCGATAATTCTTGAGCCGCCTTTAATTTTATTTCATCCTTTGTGTTGGGCTCGCCCAGTGTGTTCACAAAGGACTTGTATGTGTTCATTTGGGGATCCAAAGTCGTCATTTCGGTATCTCAGGTCGAGTTTAGAGAAAAAGTAAATCTGGAAGGAGCAGACATTTTTTCATAATGAAAACGTGCTTGATGGCAAACAAGTTATCGTTCTAGAAATAATTTTATATTTTGCAATCTTAAAAAAAAGCATGTAACAAGAATTTTGAAATCCCGATTCATTGTTACCTGTTTATCTTTATGGTTCATCCTTTTTGAATATCTAATTCAAATGTTAGTGTAATTTAAGAAAAGGGTTTTCGTTTGATTTGGCATTCGAACAAAATAGAAAAACATTTATTTTGTTAATATTTTCAGTTCGGTAAAATAAAAAAATCTATTTTTGGCACATTAAAAAAACATATGATTAATAATAAACTTTGGAATAAATAAATTAAACAATTGTACTTTTTTTAATTTTAGGAACTTGGAGAATTTAAACGAATTTGGCCAAGTTTTATTAATTCAATAGGGCTCTGAAAATCTCTAACAAGATGTTACGAAAGCAAACCACAGGGATCAGAGTGGTTCAGTAGCTCAATTTTAAGTGCATTTTTTGCTTGAAAATTCAATAATTTACTTGACATTTTTTTCCTTTCTTCACTAAAAAATCTTGTTTGGTTGGAAATTCATTTTTTTATATAAATTTTAAGATTTTTTAGAAATTTTTTTCTTTTGGTTCATTGAACACTTTTTTATTAAGAATAAAAATAAAAATTGTTTAAAATATCAACTATAACATGTAGAAGATAGTTTGTATTTACATTTTTCGAAGCTTCTCGAAATTGGATTTTACCAGGAATCGAGAACCTTCTGAAACTCGTTACCGGGAAGATTCATTTTTGAGCTCGTGCTCTGATTGGTTATCTTGTGCGAGGCCCTCCTCTCTCCAATTATCGAAACGCGCTTGCGAACGAGCGGGAGAAAAAGGCCGAGTCAGTCTGGTTCGAGCAAGCAAAGTGTGAAGCTAAACCGAATAAACTTATGATTACTGAAATATCCGTTCACTTATTATCTCTCGGTTATCCTTCTGCCCATGGACTACAAACATTTTTTATTGCTAATTGAACTTTTTTGGTTAAAAATGTCATTATCTGGATAAAAATTTAATTTTTTTTCGAAAATTTAACAATTTTGTTCAAAAGTTATACTTCTTTGTTGAAAATCCATAGTTTCGGTTCGAAAATTCAACTGCATTGTAAAAAATTCGCCTTTTTAACTTGAATGTTCAACAATTGGGTAGAAAAGCTAACGATTTCTTTAAAAATTAACTTTATAATTGAAAATTCATATTTTCGGTCTAAAAATGTGACTGTTTTGTAAAAAAATCGTATTTTTGGTTTAAAAATTGATACCGTTTGGTATAAATTTAAAATAAAAATTATTTTCGGTTGGAAATTCCCCTCTTTGGTTAAAAATTTACCATTTTGCTGGAAATACGTATTTTTGGTTTAATTCAACTGTTTTTTTATATTACAAATTAAAATCTTTTCTGGTTAAAAAATGAATCATAACATTTTTAGTAGTAAATTGATCTTTTTGTTTACAAATTTTATTATTTTGTTTAAAATTCAAAAACTGTATTGAAATTCATATTTTTAAGTTGAAATTTTGTTGCTTTGTTGGTCATTTGTTTCTTTCAGGTTGAAAACTCTTTTATTTTGGTAGAAAATTCAAGATTTGGTTGAAAATTAACTTTTTTGTTGAAATTTATTATTTTTGGGTTAAAAATTAATCTGTTTTGTAGACAATAATTTGCCCTTTTGGCTTGAAATTTCAACAATTCGGTAAAAAGTCAAATATTTGAATGCAAAATTCAAATATTTGGTTGAAAGTTTGTATTTTAGAGTTGAAAACTTAACTATTTTTAAGAAAATTCATCTTTTGTCTTGAAAATTCAACAATTTGATAGAATTTTATTTTCTTTCTTGACTGAAAAATCTTTCTTTGTTAAAAAACTTTTAATAATTATTTTTAAAAAAATAACTTCTCACGATTTACAGGGAAAAAAATAATTGTTTAAACAAATGAAAATAGTAAAATAATTGGAAAATATTCTTTAAAAAAATATATTACTCTCAACATCAACGAGAAAATGTTAAACAAGAAGTAGTACTCTTGACATTTATTTTATACTTTCAAAATTGAAAAATACAATTTTTTAAAAATTCATACGTATAAAATTGAAGCTTTTTAATATAAATAAACATGTTAAAAATAAAACATTAAAAAAATGTTCAAAACAAAAGAATTGCTTTTTTCAGTTTAGAAAAATTTTATACACAATTTTCCTCCCTTCCAAATCGATAAAAATCTTAAAAACGAGAAAATTTCCCTCTTCCAATTCTAATTGTATCATTTATAATTAAAAGCTTTTAAAATTATAACATTTTATTTTGAATTGAAGAATCACTAAACATAATGATCTCAGACTAAAATTTTGAAATTTGGACAATTCTATATAGTATGTATTGAGTTCAAATATAATTTTTAATTTAAAACGTTCAAAATTGAACAATTTTATTTTGGATTAAGGAATTTCGAAATTGTATGAGTTTAGATGAAAATCTAAAAAAAAGACAATATCTATTTTTTATCATTTCAAAATAAAAGTGTTCTAAATTGAATAATTTTGAAATTGAGAATTTTTAAATAAAAAAGCTCTAAAATGTAAAAGATTTCAGACTAAAATTTTAAAAGTTGGACAATTTTATAAGAATTGAGTTGAAATTGTATCATTCTAATAATAATTGATCTTGTAACTGTTCTAAATAAAAGAGTTCTAAATTAAATAATTTTTTAAACAGAAATTTATTTAATCAGATTATCGAAAATTAAAAAAATTTTAAGTCTCAACTTTTAAAATTTTCGATAATCTGATAAAATAAATTTCTGTTTCGAAAATTATTCAATTTAGAACGCGTTTATTTCGAAATGTTTTTAAAAATCAGAAAAGGTCCAAAAAATTTAGAAACTTCTGAGTAAAATTTTTAAAATTGGACAATTTTATGAGAACTGAATTAAAATTGTATCATTTTAAAATTAAAGCGTTCAAAATTGATTGAATTTTTTATCATTTCAAAATAAAAGTGTTCTAAATTTAATAATTTTGAAATCGAGAATCTTTAAATAAAAAAGCTCTAAAATGTAAAAGATTTCAGGCTCAAGTTTTTAAAATTGGAAAATTTTATAAGAATTGAGTTGAAATTGTATCATTCTAATTTCTGAATAAAAGAGTTCTAAATTAAATAATTTTTTAAACAGAAATTTATTTAAGCAGATTATCGAAAATTTAAAAAGTTCAGACTTAAAATTTGAAAATTTCTTTATTTATTAGATATGAGTTAAAATTGTGCCCATCGTTTTTTATTTAAACTGTTCAAAATTGTACAATTTTGTTCTGCATTGAAGATTCTCCAAACTGAATAATTTTGGGATAAGAATCAGAAAAGGTCAAAAATTTAGAAACTTCTGAGTAAAATTTAAAAAGTTGGATAATTTTATGAGAGTTACATTCAAATTGTATAATTTTTAAATTAAAGCGTTCAAAAATTGATTGGATTTTTTATCATTTCAAAATAAAAGTGTTCTAAATTGAATATTTGGAAATTTCTCAATTTATATCAGAAGCTCTAAAATTAAAAAAAAAACAGATTCGAATTTTGAAAATTGGACGACTTCAGTATTAACTGGAAATAAGTTAAAATTTTGCCTATAACTTTTAATTTAAAGCGTTCAAAATTTAACAATTTTATTCTGCATTGAAGAAGCTCGAAATTGAATAATTTTGGGATAAAAACCAGAAAAGGTCAAAAGTTTTAAAAACTTCTGAGTACAATTTTTAAAATTGGACAATTTTATGAGAATTAAATTCAAATTGTATCATTTTTAAATTAATGCCTTCAAAATTGAACAATTTTATTTTGGATAAGGGATTAAAATTTTTTAAAAAGACAAGATCAATTCCTTTTTAATTCATTTAAACTAACGTTTTTTTTCAAAATTTTAATCTGGAATTATTCAATTTCGAGATTCTTCAGTGCAGAATTAAATTGTACACTTTTGAG
>JAAAKG020133401.1:0-14175 GCA_010014905.2 Druon quercuslanigerum
TCATGGTCTTAGCAAATTATATTTTCCAGTATTACAGAAATTAAATTTAGATGTTTAATTTTAATAAGACAGAATTATGTTTTGTACGATCGACGAATTTATTTACTAATACGTTTATATTATAGCGACACAATCGTTTGTCTCTTGAGTTGACTTTAGACGGTCATTACAACCGGACCAATATGCGGTCTTTAGTTTTAACTCAATTTAGACCCCCTAAAAATTTTTATGTTTTTAATTTACTACATGTTGACGGTAATTTATTTTTTTTTAATTTGTGTTTTAATTTATACTGTGTACTTGTGAAAAAAGTGATTTTATATGTAGTGTTTTCTTCGTTTTAATAAATTATCCTGATGAGGCTGGCGAACCAAGGCCAGCGAAACGTCGCACTCCACACTTGACGAAAGTTTTAACTCGTTTGCCTTCTTTCATCGATGACAATTTTTCTTTAATTCCCTTAAGATTGTCCTAACGATGTGTAAACGAAAATGATGCATTTTTAAAAGATCTACAAATTTGTTATGAATCACTTTCTCACATTCTCAATCATAACTTTTGTCTTTCAATTTCTTTCATTTAACTATATTACAGTATTTCAAAGATTCTCAATATATATAAAATCTTATATAAATATATCAATCAAGCTGAAAGGCCATAAACATAGCCACCGAACGCGTCCTCGTGTTGTGGATAGAGGGTCCCTGTACCAAGAGTTTCTCCTGAATATGGTTACAAAAAATTAATAGGCAGTCGCGGACAATTTTTCAGGGGTGTTCCCGAAGGAATTAACCCCCAAGAGGAGGTGTGAAAAACGTGTTGAAAGCCGAATGGCACCTGCGTTAGGTGTCTCGAACACCTGAGGAAGAATGCCCAACAATCACTACCAAGGAGGTGAAAAAAGTATTGAGAGGTATGAAAAACTATTCCGCTCCAGGAGCGGAATTCTTCTTCTATTGGAAGAAGTTTCCTTCAACCTACCACCATCTGAACCGTATTTTGACCTCATATTTGAAGTCGGTAGAGCCAATTACGGAGTGGTTGGTGGAAGGGCGCCCAGTACTCCTGCCGAAAATGGGCAATTTAGCCGACCCAAAGAATTACAAGCTAATCACTTGTCTGAACACACTGTATAAGATATTCACAGCTATCCTAAATGATAGGACTGTTCGGTCATTTGGACCTGTGTGGCAAGAGATGCATGAATAACACTGCTCAAAGAAAGGCGTAGCAGGACTTCGCGAGTCCCTGCTTATCGATAGATGTGTCTGCAAAAATGCAGAATCCTACCAGCGTGACCTATCGATGGCCTGGATTGATGACCGAAAAGCTTTCGATTTGACCTTCCATAAACTTATCATCTGTCTTTTGGAAAGCTTAAAGGTCCATCCGCAAATCGTGAGATACATAGAGAGATTGCTGCCACTTTGAACAATCAGATTTAATATCTGATCTGGAAAAAATCGTGTGACAACTAATAAGGTCACTTTTCAATGAGGTCTCTTTCAGGGCGTCTCCATGAGTCCACTCCTCTTCTGCAACGAACATGCTTGTCGTCCCGGTAGTACTCTATTCATTTGGAGTGGTTCCATGGAAAAAGAAAGAACTCAGATCCCTTGATATCGGGACACGAAAGGTTAGATACATAAACAGAAGCATTCATCTTAAGCCTTCTGTTCCGCGACTCTACATCTCACGCTGTCAAGGTGTTCGTGGAATATTGAATATTGAATGTCTTCACAACATGGTTATTTTGGTTACAGCACATAGAGTCGCAAATGGAATAGATCCTCTTCTTAAAATGGTCAGGAAGCATGAAGAAGAGGTAAAAGGAGCGTTTCTTTACAAAGCAGCGGAGAAGGCTGATGAAACACTCGGACTTATCGTCAGTATCAGAAGTGAGCAGAATGCATCAGTCAATGTCGTGTGAGCTAACTTTTGCTTTCTTTAAATTACGCGGATTGAAATCGGGCACGAAGGGTTTCATTTTGGCATGTCAAGATGATGTCATTTCCACCTCAACATACGGTCGCCACATTTTGAGCCAAGACATTCCCGATAATAGATCCAAAGGCACAATGCGGCACTAAGAGTGCTTTATTACGATCTCTGTCACTCTTACGAGTCGAGACGATTGTCGAGAATGAGAAGTGCCGCATATACTGGAACTTTACATTCTCGACAATTGTTTCTGTTGCACACTCGAGGCCTGACATAGTTATCCTTGACTTCGAGAAGTGAACCATGTTAGTTATCGAATTTTCGGGACCAGCTGACAAAAACATCATAGCCAAGGAAAATGAAGAGAAAGAGAGGTATAGAGACCTTGCAAGGGAGTTGCGACGATTGTACTCAGAGTATTCTGTTAAATTAACCGTCCTTATCATCTGCGCTCTTGGAGGTGCCAAGCTTTCAATGGTTAATATCCTGAAAAGCATCCCTGTGTGTGAACAATATGCTAAAACACTTACGGGGAAAATGCAAAAGGCGGTCGTCCTTAGGTCGCTGCGTGACCTCAGGGTGCACGAGACTTTTGCTGGATCGTCGTATTGATTCCGTCGCAGACTGTAACCACTTATATCATGGTCGTGAGATGTGGTTATGGCTGAAATTTTACCCTGATTTCGCTGGGATCGGGTGCAATTTTTCAGATTAGCAACCGATCCGAGGGAAGAATTCGAGTTCGGAGTACGAGATACGTGATGAAGCAAGCGGATTTTTTTTGGTAACTAGTCACAGGAAGGGACATTGTCAAGATTGTGACTTTTGTAACTACATAGTCACTGTCTTTACATCTGGTAACAAAGTTACAAGCACCCCACTGCTACACGGCTTTGTGGGCCTAGGACTAGGAGTGGGGAAAGCCACCCCGGCCTATATACTCCGAAACCTCATCCCCGAGTTGTCAGTCCTGTGCTCCCAGCAGTCTTAGTCGTGTGCTCACTGCCTCGTGAAAAGTACCCCCTGAGCGATACTCCCAACCTCCCTGGACAACGACGCCTTATCGCCTCATCTCCAAGACCGATTACTACTGCTCTCCTGCTACCTTGGCTTCAGCGCCCGGGTGCCCCATTCAACATCGTTTGACCGCTCTGGGCTTCGCCGCCCGGTTCGGGCTTTTGAAACTTTTACGACTCTTCAGTCAACGCTGTAAGTTTGGTCTAATAAACCCTGGATTTATATTTGTCCATAATCGTGCATGTGTGCCATTCTAAGGGGAGAAGAAATGTTTGAAAATTGTGTTTCGGAAGCTTACATAAAAATTGATTTTTATTGAATAGATTTTCTTATTGATATTTTTAAAATGTGCGGGTAGACATGTATTTTAGTCGAAACAGTGCGGGTAGATAAATGTCCGTTAAAAAATAGTTGGTATACTTCGCGTGTTCGCAAGCTCTGCTCAAACGGAAAATATACAAAATAGAAGCCAAGCGGCGTCAATCACAGGAATTGGCGCGAGAAATCACACTTGAGCAAAGTAACTGAAACAACGCTAAGCTTTCCCGCCCTTAGTAGATACTTCCGCTACGTGGTCAGGCCCCGCGCATCCCCAGTAGTGAAAACCGATACTCTCACTTGAGTGAACGTGCCGGTTTTTAATCAGCCGTAAAGAACTCCTGAACTAGGCCGTAAAGTTAGAAACCAGCAAGAAAGAATAGGTAATATCGAATGTATTTAAGATCGGGAAAAATAAAAATTATTCCGAACATGCCGAACCCGTAGAAAATGTAAAAGAAAGTAGTAAAAATAATTAAATTCCACAAATTATACTTAAAGAAAATAACGCGCAAGCAAATGCGAGTAATTTAGTTAACGAAAATATTGATAATCAGTCGGTAGAAAGAAAAAATGGAAGAGAAGAAATAAATACAAACTTAGAATTCTGAACGGTACGAAATAGAGATTTAGAATGGGGGGCGGTACTATCAAGTCAAGCGGCAGGTGCAATACCAAGAACGATAACACAGACACAAACACAGACAGAAAATACCCCCAACTCAAACAGACAAAACCGTACCTAACATAGACATGAAATTTTAATACTGTCCCCAAATACTGAGAATACTTTAAGTAATTGGAGACTAGAAAATGAGAACAGTAGGTATTTAGAGAACTCGAGATATTATAAAGGGACAGAGAAAGATTAGAATCGAGTCGGTTAGAACAAGAAGAAACACTTAGAAAGGAAAAAGAAAGAATAGAAAGAGAAAGAGCAGAGAAAGCAAAGTTAGGTCGCGAAAGATTGCGAATTGAATTAGAAAGTCAAGAAAGAGAAAATGCGAGAATTAATAATAAAACTTTCGAAATCGATTCTTTTATAGAAAATAATTATAACTTTTGGAATGGAGCAGAAGAATTAATTAATTTTGAAGAAAATAAAAACGATAAAATGAAAATAAAAGAACTTTCAGCAGAAATTAAAAATTTAAATGATAAAACGGATAGAATTTTAAATATAACACAAAATTTATTCAATCAAAGTAATAAATCACGAAATGTACAAAATACGGTTCATTTCGAAGAAACAGATTTAGAATTTAACGACCAAAGGCACTCGTTAGCAAGTGCAAGAAAGAGAATAACAAATAATAGAAGCAGAGGTCACGAGAACGAATACTCATTACCGAGACCGGTGCAAAGCAACTCTGTTTCCTTTCGGAATGATTCAAAACCCTTTCCAAATAATGTCTAATCGGCCAATTAAATTTAAAAATAAAACGGAAAATAGTTCAACTGTTTTTTAAAATAATTTAATAAGATTTAAAAGAGGGTATAAAATTAACGAACGAGATATTTTAGAAAACTTAGATGCTGTTTTCGAAGAAGCATTAAATTGGTTTCAGGTCAATAAAAATAATTAGCGATATTTAGGTGAATTTATTGAAGATTTTAAAGAAACTTATTTAAACGAAAGATATACAGAAATAATTAAAAATAAAATAAAATTTTGCAACGAGAAAAAAGATCAAGATATTCATGCTTTTGTTACAGAAATTAAACAATTATTCAAAAAATTAATGCCACCTCCAAGCCTGGAATGGCAATTAAGAAAGACTTATGAAAATTTAAGAATCGAATATAAAGTTTACATCTCAAGAAATGCTTTTTCGAGTTTTTCAGAATTAAATATTTTAGGGCGAGAATCGGAAAAAGAATTATCAAAATCTAAAATAAAAAGTCAAAATTTAAGCATTTTAGATAAAGATAATGTCAAAAATGATAAAAATAAAAACGAACCAGAAACTAATCAAAGTCAAAATAATATAAAAAACGAAAATGAAAATAGATATCAAAAACTAAATTATGATCAAAATCAACATAAACAATTTATATCGAGGTATTTAAACCAAAAAAACATGCAACAGTTCAAACCAAGATTTCCAGATAACAAGATTAAAACAGATACCAAGATTTCAAAATAATAATTCAAATTATGCGATTAATCAAAGATATCCAGCAAATAAAATTTAAAATATCAAAATATTAGGGAGAATAAAAATGGTGAAAGAGATTCAAGTCGGCAGGATTTTATGGATCCAAATTGAAGAAACCGAAATTTTAATAACAAATTTAGAGAATCCATTACATGCTACAATTCCGGGAAAATAGGCCATTTTCGCCGTGATTGTTGGTATAGTTTAGATCAGGAAAACGCAAACGGAGGTTATTAAAGACGGATAATAATCAACTAAACCAAAGATCATCAGAATTACTTTAAATATACAAAAATGAATCGGACAAAACAAGATTTCACCTGATTCTGTACTTTGAAGGTCATAAATTTAAAGTGTTAGTTCATACCGATGCAATTCACTCATACATAGGTGAAAAATTTATAAAAACAGTTAAAGAGTTAGATTATGAGATTAAAAAACCAAAGAATCATACATTGATGGTAGCAAATGGACAAAAATTAAAAATTACAGGACAAGTTTTCATTCCAATCAAAGTAAGCCATACGGAAAAATATTTATTAGTCAGACTGGTACCAAATTTAAGATTGATAGAAATAATAGGAACCGATATGATAGAAAGATTAGGTTTAAAAATGGATTATGAAACAAAGATTTGGTGGTTACCAAAATTACCACGTATTAAATATGCAATAAAAGCCAAAGTAAATAAAATAAAGGAACCGATAAATGAAGAAACGAAAGAGAGTGGCAATAGGAAGAGCGAGGAAATTAGATTAAGATTTGGATCAAAGGCTAGCCTGCGAAACGACATGCGAGAGAAAGAGACAGATTTGCTACCGTGCGAAGTCTCTTCTCCCGTGTCGCCACACATCCCACCCCGTGCCCTCCTTGCAGGTGATGCACTATCTCGATCCCGCCAGCACCCCAGCCGGCACAGCGATTACGGGGGCTTGGTCCCCCATACCCTAAACCTTACAAGGCGAGCGACGCAACACTGGCACGCGCCAGCGTGGGCGTCATTAGATTAGATAAGGAGGCTTGTCAAAATAGAGAGAGCGATATGAAAACAAATAAGGATAGAAACAAAATAAATACAAAGTTACAGGCGAAAGATGAAGATAGGAATTTAGATACAGAATTTAAAGGGCCATTGGAATGCAATAAACAGAAAAAGGATTTCAATTTAAAAACAGGTATTGATAAAAAACTGGAAAAAAATGATTAGATAATAGAAAATTTTTTCGCAGTTAGGAAAAGTAATTGGAGTAATTTTAGGAATAATGCGCTGTTAAATAATATTATTAAACGCGTAAAAATATAAAGGAAGAAAAATTTAGAATTTTGCGAGGAAATGTCTGAAGGCATAGTAGAGTTAAATGAAGCACAAAAAGTGCAATTAAAAAATTTATTAAAAAGAAAAGTTATTAATCAGGGAGTAGAATTAAAACCAACACATCTAACTAGCCATAAAATAGATGTACAAGGACATGAACCTATTAAGCAAACATACTATTATGTCTCGGCAAAAATTAGGGATTTTATGTACGAGGAGGTAGACAGAATTTTAGAAGAAAAAATTATAGAATCTTCTAGTAGTGATTGGTCAAACCCTATAGTGATGATTAAAAACCTAACGGAAAAAACAGATTTTGTTTAGATTTCAGAAAAGTAAATAAAATTACAAAAAAAAAGATTTATACCCAATTCCAATAATTTCTGAAATATTGGATACATTAAGATCAGCAAAGTACATGTCTAAAATCGATATTCGTTCAGCATATCACCAGATACCACTGGACGAAGAATCGAAACCAATTACAGCTTTTATAGTCCCGGGTAAAGGAATGTATCAATTTAAGAGGATGCCATTTGGATTAACAAATTCTCCTGCTACATTCCAGCGGCTGATAGACTGAATAATAACACCAGAATTAAAACCAATTGTGTTTTGTCATCTTGATGATATAATTATAGTTTCTCAAAATTTTGAAGAGCATTAAAAATATTTGGAAATAGTTTTAGATAAAATAAAAATTGCTGGTTTAATTGTAAGTTGGTGAAGAAAAAATTGAACCAGTTTTAAATTTTCCAAGGCCAAAAACCATTAAACAAGTTCAAAGACTGACAGGAATGGCTTCTTGGTATAGGAAATTTATACAAAAATTTGCAGAAATTATAGAGCCTTTACAAAAATTATTAAAAAAGGAAATAAAGTGGGAATGGTCTGACAAACAGAAACAGGCATTTACATAACCCGCGGAAATTAACAATACCGAAAGAACTGAGGGAACAAGTATTAATTGGAAATCATAATAATAAACAAGCAGGTCATTTAGGTAGGGAAAAAACGTACCCAAAAATATGTGAAAATTATTTTTGGCCCGGAATTTACTCTGAGACTCTAAAATATGTGAAAGAGTGCGATATTTGTGAAAGAATGAAACCAAAAGTAAATAATCAAATAGGTTTTATGGGAGAGAGAATAATTGAAGAAGCGTGGACAGTGGTAGCATCCGATAATGGGTCCGCTACCAATGACATAGTCAAAAAAATCAATACATTCTAGTTTTTGTTAATATGTTTACAAAATGGGTAGAAATAATTCCAGTGAAAAACAAATTATCGTCAACAATCGAAAAAGAATTTCATAAATGCATAATTTCAAAATGGGGAACGCCTAGAATTTTGTTTACAGATAATAAAAAAGAGTACGTAAATAAATCAATAATTAATTTAACGAAAAAATTTGGTATTAGACACTCAAAAACTCCTAAATATCATTTACAGGCAAATCCAACAGAAAGATACAATAGGTCAATTAAAACAGCAATAAAAGCGTATTCTTCTACAGGTTTTACACCAGCTTTTTTAAATTTAGGTAGAGAACTTCAACCCAAATAAGCCTTGAACAAAGATTTAGAGGGAAAAACCGAAATAGAATTTCAAGAATCAGAAAAATGGGCCAATAGGATGCGAAAATTAAAAATAATTAGAGAGAAAGTGGTTAAAAAATTAGATACCGCAAATGAAACACAATGTAGGTATTACAATCTAAGACGTAGACCTATAACTTCTGAAATTGGTGAGCGAGTACTAAAAAGCAATAAAACATTGTTAAATAAAGGGGAAGGAATAGCTAAAAAATTGAATAAAAATTTCGAAGGACCATTTTTCATCGAAGCAAAAATTTCACTAACAATTTACGAAATGAAAACAAAGAATGGTAAATCTTCAGGTAATTGGAACGTAAAAGATATAAAATATTTATTAGTAAAAGGTAAAGTAAAGTTTGAATTTTTCTTTGAAGTGGCATGCATGTGGATAGTTTGATTCTGTTACAACACTGACAAAAACAGAAAAATGACACAAACAAATTTATTTTCAGAAATATGGATCCACGACTAATTGTAAAATGCAAGGCAAGACACACATGCAAAAAGTGGGTCGATCTTCTCCAACCGCCGGTAACAGAGAGCCTAGAAGAGAAAATGGTTAGAAGAGAGGAATACGATCGGAGGAAAAAAGCCGAAGCAGAAACTAATATGCGAAGGGAAATAAGAAAAATAAGAAGGGAAGAAATAAAAGAGCAAGAGTGGTTTGAGAAGGAAGGGTACGACAAACCAATGCCAAAATTGAATGAAGAGTTACGGAAAAAAGCTCCAAAGAAAGAAAAATCAAACCTGGCATGGTCTTCCGACCAGAGAGGAGATAAAGGAAAAAGAGAAAGAATTAAAAGAAAAACTTATGCAAATTAAAATTCAACGAGAAAGGGAAAAGGAAGAAAGGGAATTACAAGAAATAAAAAAAAAATTAAAGTATAGACAGGAGAAATACATAGAAGAGGCGGCAGGGAGAAGAAGAGAAGAACAGCTAGAGAAGGAAAGATTAAGAAGAAGGGAAAACCGGCAGGAGAAAGAAAGAAGAAGAAAGGAAATTTAAAAAGTGCTGAAGGAAGCTGAACAAAGGAAAAAGCAACTGAAAACCGTAGAAGAAGAAAAGGAAAAATCGTCGACTGATTGATCCATTTTACTAACCTTTACAAATTTAATTTTGATTTAAAGAAACGAATTTTACAAAGGAAATTTGTGAGTAGCAAACAAAGATAAATACGGCTATAAGAGGCTAAGTTTGATTTCTAATTAAAAATAAAAATAGAAGGTAGATATAAGTTAATTTTCAGGAAAGAAGAATCATGAAAAGCGGAACTTCAAAATAATACTCATTCGAATGGGTAACACTAAAAATTTTGAAAAATATTATAATAATAAAATTAGAAAAAATATATTTTAAATAAAGACTATAGATTTTACATGTTTTTAAAAATAATAAGAAACGAGATATTAGAAAAGGAATAAAAATTTTGTTTTTGTTTTTGCTTTTGTTTAAAGATAATATGTGTTAAATTATTTTTCAGCTAATAAAAAGAAAATGGAAGACATCGAGATGTGGAAATGCAGGCATTGCGAGAGGATGGTTCAGGTACAACTATACATTATTCACGATACGTACTGTGGAAAGATGTTGAACAGGACGAAAAACTACCACACTGTTCCTGATTCGTCAAGGACCAAATATATAAACGGAGGGTGGATAGAGGCAAATCGAGAATTGAAGGAAATTATAAAAATTACTCTAAGAAAGGAGGAATGGATAGAACTAAAAGAAAGACAAACACCACAAAAAATACAAGATAAGAAAAGCGAAGAAGAAGATAATGAATATATACAATTGGAATTAACAGATGAAGAATCTTACATGACCCTCAACGACGAAATCGAGAAGACCAAAAAATTATTGAAAGAATAAACGTCGTCCCAAACGGAGGGGAACGACTACACGGCCCTGTGGGCCTAGGACTAAGATTGGGGAAAGCCACCCTGGCCTATATACCCCAAAACCTCATCCCAGAGTCGTCAGTTCTGTGCTCCCAGCAGTCTTAGTCGTGTGCTCACTGCCTCGTGAAAAGTACCCCCTGAGCGATACTCCCAACCTCCCTGGACAAGGACGCCTTATCGCCTCATCTCCAAGGCCGATTACTACTGCTCTCCTGGTACCTTGGCTTCATCGCCCGCGTGCCCTATACAACATCGCTTGCCCGCTCTCGGCTTCGCCGCCCAGTTCGGGCTTTTGAAACTTTTACGAGTCTTCAGTCAACGCTGTAAGTTTGGTCTAATAAACCCTGGTATATTTACATTTTTCCATAATTTATTTCACCCGATTCTGGACGCTCCAAATCCTTTCCTTTCCCTTAATTTGCGAGATCCCTCACAATCTTTTCCGAAGTGATTGTTACTATGTGCCTCTGTCCCTAAAGTCTACAAAAAAGATTCATTCAGGCACAGAGTTCAATCTAAGAAAAATCGTCTTGACCATCAAGTGACCTTGAAATTTGACCTGAAGGCCATGATGATCGTTTCTCAGACATTTTACCCTAATTTTTTAACTTTCTAAAGTCACAAAAACCATTTTTCCGCAGGGCATTTTTGACGTGAAATTTCCCGCTATTTTCAAATTCGCAGTCAAAAATAGGGATGCTCATTTTAGAAAAGGGTCTTACCTCCATTTGACCTTGAAAATGGAACTCAAGGTCAAAATTGATGCCACTGTCAAATGTTACCCTCAGTCCTTATCAACCTTTGTCCGAACCATTTCTTTGTAAATAAAGCATTTTAATGATATTTAGGAGTATAGATTAAAATGGGTCACCGTGTATATCGATTACCTAGTACATTTAAATAACTATCAGATAGATACTTGTCTGTCAGATCTACAATAGCGGAACCGATTTTTTGCTAAAGTCGAGTAGCAAAGTTCTTGGTCTTGTTATTCGACAATAGCAAAATAATTTGAGCCAAACGTTCAAACGAGTTCAAACGTACCAGTTTTTAGTCGAATATAGGTTTGAAAATTGACAAGTGAAAAATACATGGTGTTAAGACAGATATAAATACATCGACTTGAGTCACATTATTATGTGTTTTAGATCTAAATTAAAGCTTTTTCACCGAATAAGATTAAATATTAAAAATTCTAAATATGTCAAAGTTCCGCGGCTGATTAGGATTGTTGTTGACGAACCGAATGCCAATGGGCAAATCGATAAGAAAGAGATTTTTATCTCAGAACAATCATACCACGAAATGATGGGTAGTAAGGGACAGGGTTCCCAAAATATTCGAAGTAATAGTAAAAACCTAAGGGAGTAAGCAGAGACGCACCGAAACTACTCGAAGAGATCAAAAACCGGCCAGCACCTGAGTTAAAATTGACGAAGTCAACAAGGTTTTCCCCCGCTGAACTACAAGCGGAGAATCTTCGACGAAATCGACTGCCCGTAACCTGCCATCCGACCAAGAAGATCGGCTCTGGCAGTGAGTACAGGACGACCGAGCTCCCTACCGCACTCGTTGCGCCCTTCGTCACAGTCAACCGAATTCCGCACGACCAGACCCCAAGGTTTGAGGACGTCCTGCAGGAACTGGGTGTCCACATTTGGTGAATCGTCAGACATAATTATGAACAGGGGTCAAACCTGAGGCTCCGAGCATGAGGTTAAGATCATTGCCCCTACGAAACATAAGAAGAGGTCCACGAAATAATCGTCCTTAGTTCGTCAAATATAAATTTTAATTTCGATAATACTTATATTGTCAGTTTACAACGCATAAGTGTTAAAAGACCTACAGTTTTCTCAAGACATTTGTTTTCTTTGTCCCTTTAAAGAAATGTATCATAAATCTTCCGAGCTACTTTGTGATAGCATTGCGTTTCGATAGCTTATCAAGCTACAAAAATCCTTATCAAAAGTATGGAACTTCTGAAATCGAGACTCGTAAGAAATGGCCAGGATGTTCAGAAATCGTCAGAACTTCTGACCATTTGTGACAATTCCTGACAATTTTCAGTAGGGGAAACAGCGGCAGCGGCGGTCCACAGTGGGGACAATAATATTTGTGTCAAAATTTATTATCTTTCGACAGAGATAACATAGAGGGCTGAATCCCTTTGGATTGATTTATTTTTATTATTACATCGAGCTAAAATATACTATGCTCAGTCTTCGAGTAGAACTAGAAGAGCCCACAAGTCTAGCCACAAATACCGCCAAGCTCGATAAATTATAGCATGGAAACAATCTCCTGCATTAACTCTTCAATCAGATGAATAGTCATTTCAATCAACAAGTAGTATCACCACCTAGAATAATTCATCTGTCACTTTTACGAATCTTTAAAAAGGGATTCAAATAGCCCTGATTCTCGTAGTTTTTCACTCAACTCAATGTCAACTCAATAAGGCAAAATGGCGAATTTTTATAATATTGACGCGGGGGGTTGAGAAGCAGAGAGGGGAGTCAAATTAGTTCTCCTGCCCTTCGTAGATGGTGCTGACGCGAAACGCTGGGGACCACGCATGTGCGCACAAAGTAAATTGTTTGTTGTTGTCGTCTGCTGCATGATGCACTGGTCGCAGTTGAAAAATGATTTAAAATGGATTATAAACACGTGTTCAGTAAGTTGTTGTGGACTTTAAAAAATTAATGACAAGCAAGTGGTAGGTCATAACTTCCCAAAACGACGTTCAGTGGGTTTAAAGTGGGTGGACGCAACTGGAAATGCAGAGTTGCAGAATTTACCGTATGAGAACATCACTCCAAATGGTTTTTTTGTGTGCCGCTGTTTCCTTTTCTTCGTTTGTGTTCAATTATTTTGAATTTGAGATTTTGAGCACATACATATGAATGTACCAACCACATGGACGCTCAGAGAAGTTCTTCTGCCCATCGCAGAGGGCGCTGAATGTCGCCATTAATTTTCTACAGAGTTGACCGAGGCTGGTTCTTATAGATATGTATCATTAGTCTTGCCACAATAAAAATTTCGTTTGTACTCTGAAAGTGTTCTCAGTATTCCGTAATTATACTTTAGATGGCAGCGTTGCGGCGGCGCCGCACACTATCAAAGTTCGGCGCGAAATTTAGATGATTAAATTAAAAATAGCTGTTTGAATGGTCAAAAAAATGGTTTTAAATTATATTCTTAAACTCAGGGAAATGTGATGAGGTACATGTTCACTAATAATACTCTATTTAAAAAAAACAGATGACAGTATTTTATTGTTGCATGGTTTTGTAATGTTTAACACTGAACAGTTTCTGTAAAACAATCTTTAATTTCAAACCATACTAACGTTAATTATTAATTACACGTTGTAAGTTACACGTTACAGAGATGTAATTCGGTGCCCGGTCTCTGGCTTACTAACTGACGACTCGTCGAACACACACGCACAAATCGTTCTTTATCATATGTATATATGAACACAAATTCTTTCGCTCTTAACATACCGCCCGCTTTGTGATGCCGAGGCAAAACAATAGATAATAATTAATAAACTAATCAAATGTTTTAGATACTGTGGGGCAACATTAGTTTTTTTTTAATGCCGTCCGCTATGCTAATAAGACTTAATTAAATATACAGAGCTTGATGTTGTACAGTATCTCAGTAACGTAGATCATTTAAGATTTATCGGATAACTCGGCAATTCCCACTGACGAAAGAGGCAAAAGACAAACTTTAGATATAGGTCGGTCATATTCGGAAGTGGTAGTCTTGATTCTTACTGTTCGAATCAGACCATCCTTTCCCGCGTAAGATTTAATAATGCGACCTAACTGTCATTTAGATGGAGGGAGAGCATCATGTCTAATAAGTACCATGGTACCGATTCTAATATTATTACGCGGACTTTTCCA
>JAAAKG020133402.1:0-14175 GCA_010014905.2 Druon quercuslanigerum
ACATGCAAATTAGCCCTGCCCGGGACAGACCATGTCAGCCCGATCCGTGCCTGATCGGTAATCGGGAAAAGATCTGGGGATTTCTGCACGGGAATATAACTAGGTACACTTCGAAAATATTCTACATTTGTAATAAGTGATCTTATAGAAAAGAACGGAATTCAAAACCTCAAATTTAACCCTAAAAGACGAATTTTCAACAGAGTTGACTTTTCAATTTAAAAAGTCAAATTTTTTAGATCAAATTTTGTTTTTAGGCCCGAAAATATGAAGTTTTAAAAAAAGTCAATTTCCTAACAAGAAAAATGAACTTTCAATCAAATAGTTGTATTCTCAAAAAAAAAATTAATGTTTAACCAATCAGTTGCATTTACAACCAAATAGGTGGAGTTTCAAACCAAAAAGACGAATTTTCGACAAAATAATTGAACTTAAGTTTCAATCCGAAAATATACATTCTCAACTAAATAGTCGAATTCTCTACTAAATTAGTGGATTTGTCTACCGAGAAACATGAATTTTTAATCCAAAAGACTAATTTTCTACCAAAAATACGAATCTCGAAGAAAATGCATGAATTTTTGAAAAAAATTCAACCAGCAATGAATTGTCAACCACTAACGATCAATTTTCAAGCAAATATGTCAGTTGATACATCAACCAGAGAAGATTTTTATTTTAAATTAAAAACAGTTGAATTCAATAAAAAAGAAGGCATTTTTAACAACATAGGTGAATCCTCAATCCAAACAGATTTATTTTCAACAATTTATCTTAATCTTAAGCCAAAATAGATTAATTTTCAACTAAAAAGATACATTTGTAACTGAGAAACACTTTTCTGTCAAAAAAGAAAAAGAACTTTCAACCAAATTGTGGAATGTATAAACCAAACAGGCGAATTCTGTATAAAATAGTTGATTTTTCAATAAAAATATCAATTTTCAGTAAAATAGTTAAATACTAAACTAATGAGATGAATCTTCAACTAAAAACATTAATTTTTTACAAAGCAGTTTAGCTTTCAACCAAATATAGTGAACCCTGGATTTAGACCTCCGGGATTTAGACATTCCTAGAATTGACGACATGCCGGGATTATAGGGGGTTTTACAGTGCCCACTCAGGCGTGCCAAAAAATAACATTGTGTTAAGGCGCTGTACCCTAACGACCTACCTGTGAAACTGCGTCATGACGTTCTGAAAATTCACTCGAAACGGGAGGCACACGGGAATAAGCGCGATAGCGAGTTTACGTCAAGTAGCAGTGGGTCTCCGACGTCATTAGCCTACTGAAGCCGATGGAACTGATCGGATTATTTCTTGCTGTCGAATGAGCTTGCCTTTGACATGCGAATATATATATCGGGAAGTAGTATTCAAAGTTATTCAAGCAATGTAAATGAAAAATAACAGTGAATTTTAAGTTATTTTAATCAAAAATTTTATGCTGCGGTTTCAAACGAGTTATTCAGCGGCACATTTATTTTAACGTGTAAGAGCGAACTTTCTTCCTCATTTCCGTTAAATGTTTAGTTTACCCTTATCTCCGTACTAGAAAAACAAGTTTCAAAATATTTTTATCACGCAGTAAAATCCGACGGAAACGGTTAATACGCCCCTGACTTTTACGTTCATAGTTATCATAAATCCGAGGGGTTCCGCCCACCGTCAGCCCCAAACCAGATATTAAATCCAGGGTTCACTGTACTTAAAGTTTCAACTAAAAAATATGACTTTTTGACCAAACAGATGAATTCGCGACAAAATAATTAAATTTTCAACATAAAGAGATAAATTCTGAACTAAAAATATTATAGTAGACTTTTCAATTAAAAGGAGGGGAAAAATGGGAAAGATTAAACATTTATTTTTACCCGCAGAAAAAAAATCTTTTTATTGCAAACAATAAATGATTTTTTAACGATTTTTGAATGATTTCTGACAGTAGAGAATCAAGATCTTTTTTAAATTCAAAGAACGATTGATATTATTTTATTTAGAAATAAAAAGCATAAATGTTTTCAGTTATCTGTTTTTTTATTTAATAATGTAATGAATAATATTTTGTAAAAAACAGTAGGAATATAAATGTAAAGAATCTTGCCAGGCATAGAAGGAGCTGCTGTAAATTCTAATTGGAGGGAAATTACGATTCATCCCTAAAGTGAAATAAAAACATAAACATGTAAATTAATACATTTAAATAAAGAATTACGACTTCAGCTTTTTTTATTCACGCTTAGACTTATCTTCTAAAATTTACAGAAATAATCAATTAGCCTTGTTTGTCAATTTTATAAATCATGTTAAAGATTAAGTAATTTTTGAATGGACAGTATACCTAGAGCATTATTGATGAGAAAAGGGTTAGTTTTTTAAAAATAGGGGAACAAATATGCCAATTGTTAACGCGCTTAGGAGATGCTGCTATCGGATCTCACGCTTTACGTTCGATAATGTATTTGCCTCGCTGTTTGTGTTCTGTTTTTGTTCATGCACCACATTTGTGCATGTATCTTTTTAAATTGAAGGATATATTATTGACAACAGTCATTTGGCAATTGTTAGTTCCCTTTTGTTAAAACTCCTTTGTGCAAGTATTCTACAAGGTATGTCCGGAAAGTAAGAGTTAATTTTGAAACACTTTTAAAATTATTTTAAGTCACCTTTCAGAATTCGTAGCCAACCGTTACTTTATCACATTCTGTTTTACTTCCTCTACACTTTAAAATTGTTTTGGTTCAGAGGGTTGTGTACGACCATGTTTCACCAGAAATTGATGAATAAGCTGTGGTGAATGGGCAGGTACAAAGTTAGAGCACAAAGTCGAATATGTTTCAGACAGAACTCGCTTATTATATAGAATTCTATTATACATTAACTGAATTTTATATTATTATTTTTGTCCCTTCGCCCAGGTATCCAATAAATAAAAATCCAATAAATATTATCTATAGATAGATGAATTCAATAAATATTACTGGAGAAGACAGCAGTTCTTTAGCCATGGCTAAAGAACTTCACCCGTCTTTTACGAGCACAAAAGAGTATATACCAAAGGAACATCTGATTATAAATATACTTCGAAACAGAGAGAGAGAGAGAGATGTTCGTAAAAAAAGCGAAATCAACAAAGGGGAAACGTGAGGGGAAGACTCTGATCCCTGAAAGCAAGGCTGATTGACAAAAGCTCTTTATTGGTGTCAAAACACATACCCTAAAGGGATGGAAATCGATTTGGAAATTGCACCAGTTGGTATAATACCATTAAACAGGAGATGCTTGTTTGATCCTTAAATAGGATTATGGTCCACCACAACATCACTAACGGAGTTGCAAATTGCAATATACTTGTAATGATATCACGTTGAATTGCTTTACTATCCACAGGAAACTAAAATTTAAAATCCAATGCCATACAACTGCAAAGTTAAAAACATTAAACTTTTGTACATTGTACAGTACAAGGATTTCTGATTACACAACAAATCCAGGCTTTCAACTGCAATGTTCTTAATTGAAGAACGAACCAATAAATTTGCAAATTTGAAAAATTATATCATCTTAAGCCGTTTTAAGTTAGACAAACTAAAAAATGAAAGATTGCATAGTTCAAAATTGATAAGTATTCAATTGTTATGATCGAATTTTTGTTATAAATTTAAAATCCTGAAAAATAAATAAAAAATGTCTTAAAATTATGCCGGTTCTTTTTTGACCATTTTGAAAATCTTTTGAAATTCTTCCAAGTTTTAAATGAAGATTGAATCTTTTCATAACTTTCGAAGTTACTTTAATTTTTTGGAAATTATTAATTATTCCACTGTTACTCATAGATCACAATTAAACAATTTCAATTACAATTGATAAATTTTACAAAATTTCACATTGAATGGGTTAATGTGGAATATTTTAGACTGAAACAATATTTGAATAGGATTTCATATTTAATTAAAGCGTTTTATTATGAATCTATTGATTTTATATTATTTTAAAATTGAATATAAGTTATAGTTTATAAAGTTTCAATCGGACGTTTACTTTTTTATAACTAATAAGGCTTTTTGATCGGATTAGTTCAATTTTTAACTTTAAATTCTGACATTTTCTTTGCACATAGATTCAGAATCGTCTTGCAAAATTAAGTTAAACTTTTAATACTCGAACGACAGTTCAGTTCGAAAAAAGTCATTCATTAATGTACATTTCTGGTTGATCAACTTGGAGCGTTTTTTATCAACAAATTTCAATTTCAAACGCTTTTATTTCAAAAAAGTTAACAATTGAACCTTAACATTTTAAAAAGTTGAAATATACTTATTAGTATCTATCTGAAGATAATTAAAAATTATTTTTCTCGTTAACGGATACATCCATTTTTATGAGAAAAGGACAATAAAGGTCAGTAAGACTAATAAAAGAAATAAAGTTTAAAAAAGTCTGATCGAAAATACAGATTGAAAAAAACTTGAATTTTTTCTTATCTCATGTATTAGAGTGAAACTTTTAACTATTTTTAAAAATAATACACATCAGTTTTCTCCTTCAACATATTTTTCCACAAATTATTTTTGCCATTTTTTTGTTACAACAGTTTAATGTTCCTTGCAAATTTTATCATTTTTTAAAAAATATTTTGTTCATTAACATCGAATGTTCTTTTTTTGATAAAAACTATTTTTTTACATTTTCCTTTCCGTCCATAACTTAAAACAATAGATTCCAAAGGTTAATGTTTGATGAAATTTAATGGCACATAGGCAACTAATTTAGTTTTACTGACCTTCGTACGATATAGTTTCTTCATAACAATCAGTTCATCCGTTTACGAGAAAAATTTGTTTTTCAAATATTAATCCCATGTCCATAGCTCCCAAATAAATTAAATTTTAAAATTGACATTTTTATTGTTTTTTCTCCGCCATTTTTTTGAATTTTCAAAAAATATTTGGGGTTATTTTTCTACACTAATATATAACTGTATACGCCGAGTTACAGCCAAATCCCTTTCCAAGACGAAAATTCTTGATCCGTTTGACATGGACTCCACCAATGGAAGATTCAAGATTTTAAAGTCATTGCTGGAAAGCAGGAAAGCGCCAAACCTCTATCGGCCACTTGATGAAGCCTATGGTCAATTTCGTGAAAAATACGGTCGACATCTGGCGTTCACTCACGGAAAAAAGTACGCTGTAATATATATTCGGAAAAGTGATGAAATATTACTCTATGGCGCAGTAACGGAGCCTTTCGTGAAACCACAGAGTAATTCTTACACTTGGGAGAAATTAGTGAACCTCACTGCATCAAAGTGCAAGATATACTCTGTTAAATTAAAGTTTCGCATTAGAAAGCATCAAAAAGCACAAGTCACAGTTTTGCCCTGCGAGGCATATACCTTGCGCCAGTTGCATCACAAAGTTCACACAGTTAACACACGAGAAACGTATTCTTAACTTATCTAACGCACACAAACCTAAATCTATAACCTAACTTAAGACTACTACATATAAAGGAATTCCCTAGCGCATAATATCGCACGTTGAGTATATCTGTCGAAATGGTTCTTACATACTAAGCAGCAAAATTCTCACCGCTTGTGTAAAACGACTAGTTCCGGGCCAAAAATTGGCGGTGCCCCAAGTGATATTTAATTTCCTTACTTCAACGTCGAATTTTGTTTACATGCTCATTTAAATTTTATATTATAACTATCTCATTTGATTATTTTTAATGTTAAGAATATTTAATTTATTGTGAATTGACTTTCAATTTATTACTTATATTCGCGTCGAAAGTTCAGTACACATTTACTTTTTGTGAGTTGTGTAAGTGCTGGAAGATTGGTAAAATGAGTAAGATAAATATCTTTCTCTTAGATAAATTGAAACATACATATAAACATGAATTGCAATTAGAGCCCAAAAAAATCCATTTTGATAGTTATAAAAGAAGATATTGCATTCGTTTTTGATTTTTTTTGCTACTATTTAAGTTTATAAGTTAAGAAGTCACATATTTTTTTAAATATTAAACTATTTGGCAGAAAATAACCTTTCTCGTTAAAAAATCATCTTTTTGAGTTGAAAATTCCACATTTTTGTACAAAATTCATATTTTTGGTTTAAAATTAAGTCTTTTGTTGAAAAATTATATATTTGGGTTAAAAATTTAACTGTTATGTAGATGATTAATGTTATTGGCTTTAAAATTCAACATTTTTATTGAAAATTAATGTATTTTCTTGAAAATTCGTCTTTTTGGGCAGAATATTAATTTTTTCGTAGAAAATTTATTTTTTTGGTTAAACGCTTAACCATTTGGTTATAAGCTGAACTAATTTTTTATAAATAAAATTTTTTTAGAATGACCACTTTCTTTGAAAATGTTCTCTTTTCTTGAAAATTCGTTTTTCATTTCCTTAAATTGTAACCCAAATGATCCATTTTGTTAGTTACAAAAGAAGAAATTGCATTCAGTTTTGTCTTTCTTTTACTCTTAGAAATTCACGAAATAATAAACATTTTAGGACTTCAATCGGCTTCTATTATAAGTAATTTTTTACAGGATTTGCCGTTTTTTTGAATCCAAGATTTTTTTTCTGAGTGTATTTAAATTATTAACAGAAGAAAAAAAAGTTTGGATCATCCTTACAAATAAATATAATTTAATTAAAAAGTTTTAATGACATTATAATTTGACCAGGACGTAACTTTGCTCTTATTAAATACAACTTTTGTAATAATGCTTTAATATGAGACTATACAAGGTTTGTAGTTTTACTTTAAATGTATCATCCCAAAAATTACCAGTTTTCTGCCTTCATGATATTCTTTAAATTTAAATTTTTCTAAAATTTATAAAAATGTAACAACAAAATTTTTATTTTAAATTTTCTGAAAATTTAATTTACAGTTGAATGCCAAAAATGTTTGTTAAGAAATGATCTAATTTCGATAAGTTTTGTAAGTTATTACAAAGTTTAAAAATGTCTAATTTTTCATTAGCTATATCTGTTAAAAAATAAAATATTTTTAAATGAGATTCAAGGAATATTTATTTTAGTCCGAAAACATTGCAAGTGATAGAAATCCATAGAAATTTGCTCTGTGAACTTACTTCTTTTTTAATTTCTCAAAAATAAATTTATAAAAATTCCTTTCCCCTTTCTATTTATTATAAAATACTTTTCATATAATAAAAAAATCAATTAGAATTAGACAAAAAATTAGACATAGTAATGTACATATTTAATTTTTAGTTTAATGACACAACCTAAAACGGAAATTGTGCTGAGGTTTGACTAATAGTCACTCACTGTTAACTAGTTAGTGATAGTGACTGACTAATTTGCTTTTCAATTAGTTTTTTTTGTAACTAATTCGAATTTAAAGAGATTGAAAATATGCATTTTGCAATTATATAATATTATTGGATTCTTAAAATTAATATTATTTTGGGAGTATTAATCTGCTTTAGATTTTATGCCCAAAGAAAAATAATTGGGAGCCTTGTATATTACCTTATTAGCACTTGAAGTGTATTTATTAATCTCTCTCGTAATAAATAATATCTCCCGTACTAAGGAAAAACTTACGTAACTGACTTCGTGATTACGGTCTATTTTCTCATAACTGAAAATGTTAAATTCGACCTAAACCACACTGCCACTTATGTAAGATTTCCCTTAGTATGGCAGATATGAAGTTTATTATAATCTTAATATATTTTTCATTTTTAATTAGAAAAATAATTATTATTTATTAAGTAATTATACAAATAAACTTAATATTGTAAAAAACAAAAGAAATCTCGCTCAGCGAATGAGATTACTATTTCAAACTGAACCATCTACTTTGTATCCCCCTACCCAGCGCAGTATGAAAGGGAATAGCTTACAAGTTGTCAACTGTATAATTCACCATTTTTAATGCACAATCGAAAAACGTAACGTCTACCAGCTTGTAAGCGAAACCTTACAATGTGCAGCAGTAATTTAAACAGCCTGTACCAATTCTATTCTACTCTACAATGTCAAACTGTAATAGCTGCTTTATGTATTGCTATACAAATGGTATTTCGACTAGTATACTTTCAGATTACTGGGTCACACTGCATTCAATACTATGAAAAATGCTCATTTCACATAGTTCACTTGTTGAAAAGTCATGATTATTAATATTTAGGTCATTTGATAGTAATAGCAATGCTGTAAATTGTATGGAGAGCAAAATGACTGATAAAAATGCCGTTTCCTCTAAAAAAAAAAAAACATTCGAGATAAGAAAGCTCAGCGTTACATGCTTGCAAATATATTTTAATTTCGACAAAAACTAATCTTTAACATCCATACAGATGTCCTATAGATAAACATTAAATATGTCAGCCTTAAATATCCGGCTGTTAAGTGTGAACATCCATTTTTTCTGACGTTGAGAATCTAGTGTCCACCTTGTTTATAATATTATATCTATTTTGAAATAAAACAGACTTTACTCTCATCTCTTCTCATCTCTGCAAGATCAATACTCGAATGTCTGAAAACAATCGAGGAATTTCTTGGATGTTATTCTCACAACTTTTGAAGAAGTTTTACGTATCCGTGAAAGTCAAGAATATACTGCTTCAATAGGCCATAGGGTACAACGCAGCCCGAGTGCCCGTGCTATTCTTCTCACGAAATCCCAGAGATAATACCTCTGTAGATACTCACGAAAGCCAGGAATCTTGAAATTGAATCGACTTATCGCACCTCGCACATCATTCCTTTTGGATGAGTTTGCATTAGTGACAAGAATTTAATTACATTTCAACTTTCATGCGCCATTGTCACATTCGACAGTCCAAACAGTTCGTGCGTGAACTTTAATTAACGACAGCGTTCCTCTAATGTAATTGCATATAATACGCTGATTTTCACACAACGCTGCGCAAAATAATAAAAATGCATATGTAATATGTATGATTCCAGCTACATCGAGAAAAAGTTATTTCTTCAAGATAAGTTACGGAAAACTTTTTGCAATCGAGATACGAGAGCGTCCATTAATTGCGTATGTTTCTTATTTCTAATTCCTTATTTTTAAATATGCTAATGGAATCATTTTTTGGCTTTTGAAATTAATTTTCGTTGTATCATACACATTATATGCATTATTTTTTAATTTATTTTTTATGATATAATATTTCATAACCCTGTGTTCATGTAAAGTTCTTGGTTTTTTTAAAAGCAGTTTTTCTTGATAATGGCTGAAAAGCACATCGCATTACTTTACCATATTACAAGTTTAGTCATTTCCTACTACTGGGAGGAATATGAATTCAAACAAAATTCCGAAGGGTGTAAGTTCCCCTTGTTAGTTCTCTTCTTGACAAACGGCTTCAATTATAAAATAAAAAATGGAATGAATTTAGGAAGTCGTAAATTTAAACAAGTTTTCCGACTTTTGATTACTACCTATTGCAGAAGATAAACAGCGAAAATTAATTCTCTCTTCCAAGTCATAAAACGCGGGGATGAAAATGAATCCCATTTGCCTATAGATAAAGTTTCATCGGGGTTGAAAATTGTCGCAGTTTTTTAATTTTAATAAAGTGCACGAGAGGAATATATAGTTCGCAAGAATTTAATTCAATTAACTTTGATCTAAAAGATGAAATATTCGCGAATGAAACTTGTTCTTTTGTCCATAATACTTTCATGTTGAAATAGTTATTCAAGGTAATTCATTATTTTAACACAGCCTTACTTTTGAATGGTAATGTCTGGGACACTGGAGTTCGTAATATAATTCAAGTTTCTATCCAGACCAGACCAGGAAGGAGTTAAATTTGATAAATTCCGAAGGTTCTTGGGAGAAGTTAAATCAATGTCGCAAATCCTTGTCTTAATCCTGAGATGCACTCTCAGTTTCGCTGAAATTTACATTTCACATATGAGTTTTGCGAGAAGCATGTCAAGTGCGTAACAAGAGATGGCTTTTCGGTTTATCTCACACTCACCAATCCAAGAGCTTCATGCCTGATGTTACTCGAGTAGACATCAGACACTAGGACGAGAGCACAGAATAAACAGTCGTTTGTACAAAGGGATTTCTCGTGGACCTTTAATCTAGTGACTCTAGTCTAGTCTACCGGATATGGATACCTACCCTGCAGTGGACAGACGAGAGAGCAGTTTACATGGAAAATTTCGGATACGAGCTCACACTGCAATTTAGCACGTAATGCACTCCATCTGTGGGTGGATGATAACGAAATTACTGTGATTGCAAAATTCAACTCCACACCAAATCCTCAGAGTTTTCGACCGGAAATCTCTCTAGATTTGCCTTTTCTTTCTACTTTTTTTTATTCTTCCAATGTGAATAAATGAGAAAATACTGATAACACAGAAATAACTCCCTGCTAAAAATTCATAAATGAATTTCAAGTAATGCGCTAAGGCAGTAAATTGGAAATTCAATTGCTCATTACTTTATTTTCGTATAGAATGTAAACAATCAAAAATTTTAATTAATGGAATAAACGAAGTTTCATAAAGTAACTTTTAAACGCTGTTTCGCCATTTTACTTCATCGCCTTTATTCTAATATGAAAAGTATAATTTTTGTCAGATCAAAAACTGTTTTATTTTTATTTACTTGCTCAATCAGCGATATCTGCCTTTGATCTAGCTACAAATATTGTTAAAAATGAACTAACAATATTCGTAAAATTAAACAGTCACACAAAAAAGTGTGTGGAGCCAAAAAAGCGGCCTACATGGTGTTATAATAATGGTCGAGATTAGTCGAAATCCAAAATTTTGAAATATTCTGCTTACCAGATTTTTTTTTAAGTTGGCTACTTAGCATTTGGAAATGTTTTTTTCAAGCTGTTGAGTTGATATTTTCATAGCTTTCATTCTAAAAGATATTTTTTTAAGATTAAGTGACGAAACATTTTTTTTTAAACTTAATAACGAGAAAATGATAATGTTTCAACATGACTAACATTTTCTCTTTAACGCTAAACGGATATTAACAAATATGAAGTCTAAATTTTCATTTATGAATGTATATTACAGAAATATGCTTTTGAATTTATGAAAATGGATTTTTTGCTAAAAATCTCATTTGTTTATAAACAATTTGAGATCTTTCCTACTTATAACAAATTTTTCATCTCACCTTGTTCTACATTACTTTTGGAGACAAACGCTGGAAGAAATAGGATGCAATTCTTATCATAAACATTGATATTTGATTATTATTAAATCTTACAAACAAATATTTTTTGCGAGCAAGCTTGGAAAATTCTTTTATCAATGTCCATGATAAGAATTACATCGTATTTCTTCCATCGTTTCTCTTCAAAAGCAATGTATAATAACGTGAGATGAAAAATTTTTTTAGAGTAGAACAAATTTTTAAATTGTTTATGTTGAAACATTATACTTTTCTTGTTATAAACTTTTACAACCAATTTTTTTTGCCACCTAAACTTTAAAAGATATCTTTTAACATAAAAGCTATATATAATAATACAAAATTGAAGGTATGATTTGTACTAAATAACTGGTCTCGAGACAAGAACAGTTTGGAGAAACGGAACAGTAGATAATGCAACTTACAGAAGTCCGTCTTTCTCACAAGTGAAGATTCTCGGAATCTTTGCATCGAAATTTTGAAAATAAACTCTTTACGGCTGAAATCATTGAAAGCGATGTTTGAAAAAAATTATAAATAAATATAGTTTATAATCACTTACTTGTTTTTAAAAATTGGATTAGTTTAAGTTGTATGCAATTTTTCCCCGAAAAATTAAGATGTCATTCATGAGAATCGCATTATTTCTTTTGAATTTGGTAAGAAGCAATAACGAGAAAACTTCGGTAACAATTATTTTTTTTTATCATTTTTTTATATTGCAATAGAATTTTCTTATTAAAAATAATCTTGTCACTCCTAACCGAGACCATCGAGAATAATATAGAAATTTTCAAAAGAATAATTATTTACATATTTTCCCCCGAAAAACTGTTTTAGCATCTGAATTGAAAAAAAATTGGAGCGCATTTAATTTTGAATGATCCTGATTTTAAAGCATGTAAATTTGGCCAAGCATTTATAGTTGCATTTAAGAAAATGCGAAGATAGTGAGATCGAATGTTTGAAGATTAATTAATAGTGAAATTCCAAATCTAATAACTTAAAAAAAATGGGAATTCTTGCAACCACTTAAAAATTGAAAATCATCCACAGTTCGTAACGTGAATCATTTTAAAAGATTTAAAAAGTTTTTAAACCAATTTATCAAAACAATAAAACATTTTCAACGACTTAAAACAAAATGTCAAAACTGAATCAGGAAGATTTTAAAGCAATTTTTGGAATTTTCAAAGATCTGATAACATTTATAAAATATTCTTCAATTTTTCCCGGGCTTCCAAAAGTCTTAAATTTCTTTTAAAAATAAATATATAAATATCTTTTAAAAGACTGAAAGTTTTCCTGATTGCTTCTTATTCTGGACTGAAAAATCTTTTTTACATTCTCATCCTAATAAGAAGGTATTGGTTTTGCAAAATTTCACTTTGTTGATTTTAATTAAATCTCCGCGTTTTTACACCCCCTGAGTTAGAAAAACGATTTTTACGAAGTGTCTGTCAGTGTGTCTGTCCGTAGTCTGTATTTAGTAGGCACGATAACTTTCGAAAGATTGAACAGATTGGATTCAGCTTTGGCACACTTTTTTAAGGCATAAAAAGAAAAAACGAGTTCGCAAAACAGCTATTTTGGATAAAAATTCAAAAAGTGAGCGCATTTTTAAAATATTCATGCTTGTGCCTTTTTCGATAAAAAGAAAGTTATCAGAGTTCCAGCGTTTTCAAACGCCAATAAAACAAACAAGAATGGAGATTTTAAGCCAAACAACGCATTAAATGAAAATAAGTCAAGAGAAGAAAAACGTTTATTTTAGACGGCCCGATAAGATTATCATGACAACTTTTAGAATTTTCTCGAAAAGTTGAAAATTCAAATTCCGATCATACCAAAAATAATGAAAAATCAAAAGTCCAATTTTGCGGTCAAACTATGCAAGATACGGAAAAAATGAATTAACTAAAATTGCGCGACCCGAAAAGATCTACAAAATTTGTCCTTAATCACTTTTCGATAGGATGAAATTTTAGTTTTGTATACACTCCACCTAAGAAATAACATGCTTAAAAATCTAAAAAATCAGAGAAAAAGAAAATTTTA
Source organism: Druon quercuslanigerum (assembly GCA_010014905.2). NCBI lineage: Eukaryota > Metazoa > Arthropoda > Insecta > Hymenoptera > Cynipidae > Druon > Druon quercuslanigerum. The sequence goes on from JAAAKG020133402.1 coordinate 13,251, forward strand.
AGGTTGGCAGAGGGTTAAAAATAAAAAATTAAAGTTTCGAACAAACGACACAAGCTATGAAAAAATTAATAGACAAAAGGTTTTCTTCCATAAAATGGTGAAAACCCATTCAAATTTGTCATTAATATAATTTTTGATAGGAAATTGAGTTGAAAACAATTAAAAGACACATTTTTAACAAAAAAATATCTACAAGTTGCAGTAAAATATTTAATAGTAATTTTTATTTTAATAGAACGTCCATTTTTTTAATGATAAAAATAAGATAATAAAAATACTTTTGTTATAATTCTTATGCGTATTATGAATGGTAATAATATAAATTTATTGAAATGATAAACATTTTTCCGGGTGACTAAGAAATAAATTTAATTTCAAAATAAGAAAAAAATATTAAAGTAGTCAAAAAAAAAGGAGATTTTGTACCTAATTTTGAAATATCTGAATAAACAGCCCCAGACTGAGGTACAGAAATAAATACAATATACATTTGATATAATACAGTTGAACATAATCTAGAAAAATTCAAATTTTCGACGAAATCAAGTTCGAAGCATGAGATACGTGATGAGAATTTTTTCGTTAAAGCCGAAGGAGCTTTAACAAAAGAGAATTCACAATCACCAAATGACAGTTGCCGATGCTTTGACCTTTAATTTTAAAACACTTGCGCACAAATGTAGAATGCATACAAAGACCGAACGCGTAACGCCAGGTGAATGCATCATCGTGCGCCTAGGCGCCCTCAAGCTTGCGAGCGAAGCGAGCCGCGCGGGGCCCGGTCGATACTACACATATCGATACTACACATTATATGAACTCTACACATTAAGCGAAAACGTCGAGTGTACACATTAAAGTCTACACATTTAAGGTTCGACGATTAACTCTACAACTTTTTATAAAAAAATTTGGTCAAACTGTA
>JAAAKG020133403.1:0-14175 GCA_010014905.2 Druon quercuslanigerum
CAGTGTTGCGGAGTGAGCGTGTTATTTAAATAAATAACGCGAGAATTCCAGATCAATCTAAAAATTTTATAACCCCTCCCTACCGAGTGAGTCACGCCTACCCCCAAAGGGAAACGGCTTAATGGTGTAATAATAATAATAATTTTAATATATTAACAAGTATCGTATCTTAGCTATTAATTAAAAAAAAATGCATTATTTAAAATTCATTAGTATTTTTATTCATCGATTATCTATTGTAGGATTATTATCTACTGTAGGATGCTCTCTCCTATATCACATACGCGGGTGTCGCTAAGATGTCGTTTTTACTCGATGAAAAAGCATCTGCCAACCCGTTCGATCGCAGAACCATCGGCGAACGATAGAAGGGGAAAAAATGCCCTCTCTTTCTTCTGCTACGCGCGCTACGTGGAAGAAAGGAAGGATTACGAGGAAAATTTCTAGCAGTCCCGGGACGTCCCTTTTACTCTGCCATTTATCAAAAACCTCAGGAGCGCCGTCGTCGTTCTCCCGCAGAAGTGGAAAAAGTTTCGTCTCGTCGCTCCCAGACAGGATCCATTTCTTCAATCGCGCCCGTCGAGAGAAATATTGCCAATGCAACAACGATTTTTAACAACGAATTTCATTTGTATTCTCCCAACGTGCTCATTGTTTATAAAAAAAAGAATACATTTTCAATAGAATTATTTAGAAGCGTTATTACCAAATAATTTCAATTTAATTGTTTTCGTTGAACGCGGGAACAATTATATCAAATGTTAAACTGAAATTATAGACTGTTTAATGTAAAACTCGTATATGATGATCTTCTGAAGCCGAAGGTAGTTACTTATGTAGATGCATGTTTCTTGGGTTCTTACTCAACTCTATAGTTTCTCACCTAATCAAGAGGAACAGTGTAACTTGACAACAAGTTCAGTTTGCAATCTGAATATTTGTATGAAGTTCTACGCAATTCTAGCAGCCTTTCATTACTGTGAATCACGGAACGCTCCATTTTTAAAGATTTATTCTGAGATAATCGTCTATAAAGTTTGTGAGTCATAAAATCACCAAAAAATTAAAGAAATCGGGGAAAGTATTAATAACACAGAGAGATGTCATCTTGTGTAAAAATGGTGTTTCTTGACACAAATGGAAATTCTTCTTACATAAAGAGTTGAGGGAAATTTTATTTGTCTCAATAGGTATTCTTTTACAGCAAAAATTACCCTTTTTCAACATATACAACAAGACATACTAGTAATTATTACTTTTTAAACTTTAAGAAAAAAAAGATTCAGTTAAAAACTAAAAAAAATTTTGGAAATAAATGTATACGTAAAGAAACAAGTGTAATATTTACCTGATGATTACTGTAAAGTATTTTATGTAAGACGAGTATGCTTTTCTGATTTTCTGGATGTTATTTAGAGCAGGAAAGTAGGTCTTTTTTGGCGGTGGGGTACTTTGCCGGTCGAAGCCGCGAAACAACACCACTTCACTGTTCATGGGACTGTGAAAATTGTTCTTTTACTGAGTTCCGCTTAGAATCACTGTATGAATTAAATTACAACCAGAGCTACCCTCTACTACATCTTACTTTATTAGAAGTAGTCGCATTTATCTGGACATTTGGCTCGCGGTTTTTGCTAGGGGAGAGGAAAGCTGAAAAAAACCCTATTCCCGAGTACAGCTGGTTTTTCGACAGTCGAGTTGAAAGGTCGACATATCATCTAATGAACACATTTATCCTTTCCGTCAAACCTTCAGCTCGACATTAGTTAAAACGCCTCAAATAAATAATGGGGTGGTCCAAAAATCAGCAATCCCCATGAAATTGAACATGTACTTCCAACAAGAAGAAAAGGCATTGTCGTAAATTTTATTAATAATCGTCAATATTGTGTGAAAAGATTTGAAACTCAACGATTTATATATCAACATTATACATTATATATTATATATCAACATTTATCTTACAAATTAGCCAGAGAATATGCCGGAAATACTATTTTTTAAATATTAACCTCATAAGTCTTGTTTATAGAGTCCCATAAACTTGTATATAGGGTCCAAATAAAACCCATACGTGAAAAAATGAGTTTTGCGAGTTTTTTGCGCTAGTTATGATTTATCTGTGTGTTTAAAAAAATTCAGATTGTTTCAGATTAGTGTTAACAAAAATACTGATATAAACAATATATCAAGATTTAATATACCAATATATTCATGAAGTTGAAGGAATTCATGTGCTTCAAGAAATTCAAGGAATTCAAGGTATTCATGGAAATTAAGGAGTTAATGAAATTTAATGAATTCATGGAATTCACGGGATTCATGACATTCACGAAATCTTTGAATAAATAAAATTTAAGGAATTCAAGTAATTCACGAAATTTAAAGAATTCATGCAATTTGAAGAATTCAAGGAACTCATGCAATCAAAAAAAATCATGGAATTCAAGAAATTTACATAATTCATGGAGTTCACGTAATTCATGGAATTCACAGAATTCCTGCAATACTCTTAATTAATTGAATGAACTGAATTGATGAAATTCATGTAGGAATTCACGGATTTTACAGAATTGACACTTTTGTTGTCAGAATATTTTTTCAGTTTTTCTCAAATTGTCTCATGGGTTTTGATAACATATATTTTTTTCATTAAAATAGGTTTGGCCGATTTTAATGATTTTTCTGTACAATATATCGCATCTTATGATCACGGTAATATTTCCTCATATTAGAATCCAATTTATTTGCTACCAATAAATATTTAGTAGAATTTAGCGTACACTTCACATCTTCCAATCAAAAAAAGCTTTAACTCCCGTAGATGGGCTTTAATTTGTTTTTTCGTTATTTAAAATCACACTTGACTATATCAACTACCTACTTTTTAAACACAAATCTCTCATTTCTTTCCATCAACAACAACGTTCTTTCGCTTAGGTAATATTTTACTCGATAAAATAATTAAAGAATTTTTTGCAACGGTAATTTCATATTTTAATGTTGAATAAGCCCTTTTCTTCACTTTGAAGACATTTTTTTCTGATTGCAATCACTAAATCTAACTTGGTTACAAGTGGCTAACTAAAAATCATTTATGTTCTTACTAGTTCATTTAAAAATATAATTTAACTAATGTTTACTCAAATGTAACTAATTTTTTATTTAATTTATCTCATTTAATTGTTAAAGAAATTTAAGGTATGCTATTTGACCAAAAATAAAAATAAATCTTTTTACTAATGGTTCGGTAAATTATTCTACCGCGAATGAGTAAATTTGACTAAAATTTCAGTATTATTTTACATTCTCATCATAATCGGCTTGGGTTGAAATTTGGTCACATTTTTAAGGCCCAAAAAGAAAGATCAAGTTTGGTATGCAGAATTTTCTGATCAGCAGTTCTGGTTTTAACTACACAAAAAATAAAAAAATTCCATTGTACGGTAAAACTATGCAAGATACAAGGAACGATGAGAAGATCAAAATAATTTTACCCAAATAATCTACAAATTTCATAAAATTACTTTTTGAAATAACATTAAAAATAAAAAGATAACATTTTTTCGAAGCGTGACACAAGGTATGAGAGAAAATTTTTAGACAAAAGTTGTTTCAATCAAAAACGACTACCAATTTTTATTATTGCTCATTTCTTGATAGGATGCGTAGTTTTGGTTTTAATCGTAAAAAATAACATTAAAAATTCATTAAAAAATAATACGTTTTTGTACATGCGAGACAAGATTAAATACAATTTTCTGCAAAATCATTTTTTGTATAAACTATATCTACAGGTTTGCTTAGAACTACACTGAGAAAAAAAATGGTTGATACTAAAATTTCTTTTTTGATTGGAGTAACCATTTATCGCCCACAGAACCAATGGGATATACGTTTGCTTAAAAAGATATGAATGCCTTAAAATCAAGAAAATAAATAAATGTCACCTTGAATCAAACATACAAGATTTTACTCTAATAGTTGTTTTTTTCACTCAAGTAAATGGATATCTAAAAATCGATTTATTTGAATGGCACACATTTTTTTCTGATTGTACTCAGAACTAGTATTTTACTTACGTGATATATACGGAATTTAAAAATTTTGAAAACAAGTGTTGACCATTCTGAAAAAACCGGTTCTTGATTCTATATGAGAAAAGATTTTTAATTTTTTACCCTGATCCTGGACAGGCCGAAGCATCTTATTAAATAATTTAAAACAGTTTTGGACAGCACAAACGACACCAATTCTTTTATGCGTAGGTAAAAGTAAAAATAGGCGCAGGAGGATTTTGAATAGTTAACATTTTTTATATTCGTTAGTTAAAGAGCTAAGACTATGGTATTCGTCGTTTAAAAAAAGAGTGTCTGACATTTTGCTTAGAGAAAAATATTGGGTTGCCTAAAAAAAATTTTGGTTGTCCCAATCAGTATTTTTTTTCTATAGAAGCATCAAAATTGTTTTGCTGAGAGAAACTAAATTATTTTGTTAGAGCGTTTGATTGAACAAAAATACAACAAACATTTTTTGTAGATTGGACAAATTTATTTGGTTAAATTAACTAAATATTTGTTAGCTCAATACAATAATTTTTTAGACTTGCGAAAAATATTCTAGATTTTACAAAATACTTTTGTTGAAGAAATACAATTTTTTTAAGCAACAATTATTTTGTTAAGAGAAAAATGTATTTCTTAAATGAAATATACAATAATTTCTATATGAGAAAAAACAGCACGACAAAATTTATTGATTCAATCAAATGTGTTTGATTTATAGAAAATTGGTTTAACTAATCACAATTAATTTTCAGTATACTGGGTGGTTAGTTCTCTTAAATAGTTTGAGATACTTTAAATACTTTCTTAAGTACTTTCAAGTACGTTTTAGGATTTGATAGATTAAATACAACAAATAATAAAATGTACAAATTATTTACCTTGAAATACATCCATTAGAATACTAATTACTAATAATAGTATTGTTGGAATTAATTAATGTGACGCCCTAGAAATTAATTGTTTTATCAGTTTCAGTTGTGAATTGAATGCTTCGGTGTTAAGCATTGAATTTATAAAATAGTTGATTTATGTTGTCTAAATGTAAACAGGCCTGTACATAATCGACATAGCTATAATAACACAGAATTTTGCAATCTAAGTTTTTATCAGAAACAATGCAATAAATGAAATTCTCTAGAATCAATGTTTTAACTTTAAACATGAGTGGAATCTTCAAGCTTTGTATTGTATTGCTTAATTAAATATTATTGTTAATTATTTAATTGAATATTAGTAACTGTTAATCGTTTAATTGAATATAAATAAATATAATACCAAATTTAAAATCATAGGGTAAAATCGTTTTCAAATTAATATTATTAATTTATCGTATCGATGTCGAGGGAAATTTCACCGAAAAATAATAATATCAATTATTATTATTAACATCTTCATAAAAATAGAAATTTTAATAAAAAATTTCCGAAATAAAAAATACTAATTAAGATTCTCCTTCAGATAAATCAAAAGAAGTACAATTTAATTCTGCAACAATTCAATTTAAAAATATTAATATTATATGGTATATATGACTAATACTATTTTTGCAGTATTCATAATTCAATGTATTATGTTAAAGCAGTCAATAAATAATAAATTCCTTAACATAATTAATATTATTCTAACTTCATATGCAATAGTTTGAGTTATTTAACGAATAGCTCCTAATGTAGAATATATTGAATTTGAAGATCATCCTCTAATTTTTATTATATAAACTCCTAATCTTAAAAAAGAAAATAAAAATAATAAATTAAAATAAGATTGATTAATTTAAGTGATAAAATTATAAATTAAACTTTCTTTCTAATAGTAACATTTTATAGTTGACAAATCATTAAAAGCAATGCTCATTTAAATAACTACTTTTAACCTGTAATGCGAACTTAAATAATTTTAAAGGTATAAATAAAATTATATACGTTCCAAGAATTGGCAGCTGAAAATTAATCAATTGTATCGTATTTTATTCTTCATCAGGACCCCCCCCCCCCCCCCGCTGCGAGGCGAGACACTGTGCTCGGGCTCAGTCAGCAACGTGTGCAAGTAGACGGACAAAAAATGAAGAATGTCCCTAATTTCTCGAGTATATTTAATACGAAAGTTCATATTACATAACTCAAGACAAAAATTCATTATAAGACATAAATTAGAAATTCCAAATTACAGACAATTTATAAATATTTAATTCGCCAGTAACAGTTTGCTTAAGCTTGACTGTCATGGTATATAACGAACAGTATATTGTGCTATAAGTGCAGAAAGTAAGAAGTTCCACACAAGAGTTGCAACTGTCTACTTTCAGCACCTCTTGCATACGATATTTTTGGTAACGAATGCTAGAAATTTTTGATTTAAGAAACAATAAAAACACATTTTTCGGAAAATAATGGTAAAATTCTAACATGATAAAAAACTGTCGAAAATTTCTGCAAATTTTTGCTGAATTAGGCAATTTCCAAATCTTCTTGAAAAAATCCGAAAATTTATGGAAAATTGCTAAGTTACCAAAATTTCTAGAAATTTATGAAAAATGGCTAAATTTTCAAGTTTTTCTAAATTTCCAGAGATGAATCGAAAATTGTTAAATTACCGGAGATTTAAGGTATATAAAAATTTGCGAAAATACCGAAAATTTTGGTTAACTTATCGGTAATTTATGGTAATTTATCACTTCGAGTTTGTGTAACAACACACAGGCGCCGGATAAATTAAAAATAAATCTTATCTGCTCTCAGGGACATTATAGATCATTGAGTTCTTGATATCAGTTTTCGTCTCTGATGTGCGTTTATTTATCGCCGCTATAAATAAAATGACAGCTTCAAATCATTTATAAATTAAACATAATTTTCAAAAATTTTGATAAATTCATGTCTAAAATTCTCCTCTTACTGGTGTTGAGCAATAAGAATCGATTTTCATAAACGTATACTTTTTAGTTTCATGTTGAACCAATAATAAATTAAGATATGGATCATTTTTAAAGTAAGAATTTTTGGGGCAATTAAAAGATTCTTTAGAAATTTATTGACTGCTAAAAATCTTTTCTTCAGTACAGTCCTTTCTCGAAAAGCACAACAACGACTAACAAATAATTCTATTTCCTTAATTCAAACTTTAACCAAAAACCTCCTTCTGGAAGTAATGCGAAGGTGTCCTTTTTATATTTTAAAGGTATAGGAGTTTTTGAGCAGACTTTAAAATTAAAACGTGACAGAAGATGAAATAATGCAATTTTCATTTCCATTAAGGCAAATCTATTCCCAATGCATATTCTGGGTCCAATTCCAAACGGTATAAAAGTGCTTGCATTCGTATTCATCTTATTATCGCCTAGAAATCTTTCAGGATCAAATTTTTCTGGACTTTCATAGTACTTAGGATCACGTTGAATAGAGAAAACAGGAATCCAAATGTTGGTACCGGCGTCTAGAGTTATGGATTCTTTCCCTGGTAAAGGTGGAGGAAGCTCAAACTTGTTTTTGCAAACTCTGTCCAGGAGTGATCCAGTTGGATGAAGCCTCATAGTTTCATTAATCACTGCATCCATATACGACATATTAATAATATCATTGTAGGTCGGTTCTCCCTTACAGTTCGTTAGAACAGAGTCAATTTCTTTCTGAAGTCGATCCTGCACATGTGGATTTACTGTAATTTCATGAGCAATGTAACAAAGTTGTGTTGAAACGGTGTCTAAGCCGCCGAAGAAGAAAATGAATGCATTAGCTGTAATTTCTTGAACAGTCAATTCCCTACTTAAACTGTTCTTATTTTGGGCTTCCATCATCAAGTGCAGAAAATCTGGTCGGGTAATACCTTTTTCTTTTCTTGTTGCAATATTTGAACTGATCACATGCGTGAAGAAGCGAGTAACACTATCGCTTACAATTTTCACTCCTAAAAGTCTAGAAATGAACTTGAAATTTCTAATTAAAAGAAATTTTAGGGACAAAATACCTTCAAAGTCTGTAGACTCTCGACCCATGACATACAATTCATTTTTCGGATCCTTCATCGAATTGATATTTATACCAAAAGCACAACTAGAAATGACATCAGCGGTAATCCTAGTGAAAATGTCTTTTATATTAGCCTCGTAATCTTCGTTCTTAGATCTTTCCAGGATTGCATTTGTAAAATTCACTGCGCACTCTGTTATTAAGTGGAACATCATCTTCATCTTGCTGGAAGTGAAAGAAGGGCTTAATATGGCTCTCATCTCTCGCCAGTCATCGCCTTTCAGAGAGAAAAGGCTTTTTCCGAAAAGTGGGTCACGTTCTGAGTCGGTAAATCCGCGATGATCAGGAAAGTTTTCAAAATTTTTTATTGCAATTGACTTGATGATTTCTGGATCGCGAATCACTATAATCGGGGTTTGAAAATCGTAAAGGCCAAAGTATTTTGCGTCAGCGTGTCTGTCGTACAAGCTCTGGATAAGTTCGACCAAGTTCATTTTTCCAAGTAAACAAGGTCCCATATTACCAAGTATTGGCACGGAAGAGTCGTGTGGTATTTCAAGTTGCTTAAATAGGTTTTTTCTTTTGAAAATGTAAAAAAAAAGTCCAATTGCCAAAATAGTGAGAAAAGCTGTCAATATATCCATGATGAAGGATTACTTTATAAAATATTGAAGAGCGAATTTATAATCGCAAGCTATCAGCGGCAGATGGAAATGATGACTATTAGTTTCAAAATGCTCTCTTCCAATTATAAGCGACATCCCTTCCTCAGTTGAGTGTATCTTATCGCCTAATGATTTGAAAAACAAACAAGCGGTATATACTGTTTACATGCATATTTATAAGTGCATGAGAGTGGCACAACAGGAAGATTGCGCTGTGTTTAGAATTACATATTTTCTTTATGCTTATGAAAGTATTAGATCATCATTAGATCATTAATAAATGGTTTCTATTTTTAATACAAAATAAGGATAAAAGTAAAATGGATAAAATCAGTTTTTCCTGCTACATTTGGCGAAAATGATCATATTTTCTGAGGGAATTGGCTAAGGTCGTCTCGAAGATCGTACGAAGAGTCATTTTACCAATTTTGAGCAATTGCGATACAAATGATAAGTTTTCATCAAAAAAATTTTAATGGCAAAAAGCTTCTTTGTAGGTAGAAAAAATTCTCTTATTCTAACTTTTTAGTGAAATGGCGAAAATTGTTAAGTCTACCTTTCATAGAGCTTATATCTTTAATTAATTAATAGTAAGCTTTGCTATTCGTGTAGTTTATACTGTTTAATCTTATTTTTTGCGTTTGTGATTATATTCTCTTGGCTTCATGAACTCGTAAACAATAATCAGATTCTAATATGTTCTTGGATGATATTTGTATTTCTCTTGCAGTTTTTACCAAGAAAAACATGTATGAATGCGAGGTGCATGTATAATTTATTAATTAACTAACGTGAAACGGAACACGTAATCATTATCGCACATACGTACAGATCTAGTGCTTGATATTTGAAAAAGTCTGCAGCCTATAATTAACTTTTAAGATTCTTTTTTGAAAATTATAAGCACTACATTTCTAAGAAAATTGTTTGAAACCAGAAATGGTGAAATAATTGGTTTAAGTCTACGAGTTATTGAAAACCTGATTACTCTATTAGATTCTACGGAAAATGTTACATGAGGAGTAAGCATACAAAATCTAATAAATCCATTTTTTGAACAAAATTAGTTACGCATGATTTTAGAATTGTTAGAATATAAGAAATATCATTGTTGGCCCTTGATTCATTAAAAAAATGTTTTTCCGTTCAAGATATTAAACTTAAAATTCGTTTATTTTTTACTTATATTGGCCATCTTTTGTCTCCATCTGATTTTTTATGTATTGTATTCAAGAAATTGCATGGTACGACACCTGCTTCTGCATATACTTATAATACGTAAGAAATTGGAGTTAAAAAAAAATTATGCAACTCATAGACTATAATGTATTTTTGCCGTATAATAGAACAGCTTAATCAGTTTTTTCGTAACTCAAAGATTAATTGAACATTAAATCACAAGTAGCGTTACCAGTAGTTAGTACTAATTTTTGCTTTGCCTCTTTTACTGCTTCATTTATGACGAGGAGTGGGATTTTTTTTTTTCATAATGTTGAGTCTGCAAAGATTTACATTCATAACACTTTGCGATGTAATTGCTGATAATAATTGAATGTTTCATGGATTATGTTACACACTTGACCAAATTGGCCAGCAACTATCCTGAAAATAGGGTCGAAAGTAGCACATCTTTTCCGCAAACCGCATTTGTGGGGCGAAAATAAAATTAGGGGGGCGAAAGTAAAGTCAGTGAAATTAGTGAAAATCAGTAAGATTAGCCCATGCGTCGATCAGAATTCAAGCCCAGAACAAAACTATAGAAAATTGCGTCGGACCCGCTTTTCAGGTCCAAAAGGTGGCCACGGTCGCGAGTGGCATAAAATACTACATGCAACACGGGACGACAGCAGATTTTTCCCTCGGGTGGGTTTACTGGCCTCGCGAGAAAATTGTTCCCTCTGGTGATTATTGCCACGCTTCGTTCCGGCAGTAAACGCACTCTCGGGAAAAATCTTCTCGATCAGGCAGTAAACCCATCCGCGGAAAAAATCTGCTCCTTTCGCCCCTTGTTGCATAATGTACTATTATTGTTGTTTATATGATAAATTCGTATAACGCCAGATTTGAAAGTAGTTCTCTCCGAGGTAAAGTTTGATATACATATACCAATAGTAAATTATTCAAATAGATTTTGCGCCATTCAGTGGCCATCTGTGGAACTAATTAACTGACTGCGCGGTGGCGTTTGGAACAAACTAACTGCCGCTAGCTGAATAGTGTGGTAAATGATTTTTTAACGCTTAATTTTCTGGGAGCGGAATAGGCTCATAACATTGTGGTTTCGAACAAAATAATTTATTTGAACAATTTTCGATGAAGCAATTGGTTTTCATGTGTAACCATAATAGATTGAAAAGTTGTTTATAATTATATGACTTTGTGTAAATCAATTAGTTTCCAACAATTAAATAGAATCTGAAATACATTTCTTATGTAATGTGAATTAATTATTAAAAATTTTGATGTTCACTTAAGTTTAATTAAGGAATTTCTGCTGAGATAAAATAATGATTTTGGTCAAATCGCTTCTGTGGCCCTACAGGTTGAAACCCCCTCGAAAAGAAATATTTTATCGATATTGAGATTTTTACATCGCTCGACTCGTCTCAAGAAGCTAAACCTAATCGTCTTATTATAAGTTAAAAGTATTTATAACAACGAAGGATAAAGTGGACGGGATATCATATACAATTCTAATAAGTAGACCAAGAATAAGTCAAGAATTGCATACTTTGTCGATACACGCAACGGAAAAAATGGTTTAGTCAGATCCACTATTTCAAGATGCTAATTTAAAGTTTAGTTTTTCGAATTTCTGCAGGTGAGCTTGATCTTCTTTTTTGCATTATACTGTGTGTTGAGCAGGATTATCAGGCTTACCATTGAAAATGGTCGAAACGTAAACAGTCAGGGCCGCCTGAACCTTTTCCAATTGGAATGCATGTTATTCTTCAATATACTTGTCTCAGTACTCGCGCACGGCGGCCCTTTCAGCAAAGTTGTCGCACCCGCTTTCGTCTTGCTCTCCTGAAAAACTGTAGGAACACGCAGTTTTAGTAAGACCGAGAACAGAGTGACTATGAGCGAGAGTTTGGTGTAAATAAGTTAATTGGCGTAAAGAGCAAGGTGCAGACAGGTCCCCTCCACAACTGTTTTTTTGAGGTCTGTTTGAAATTAAAAAACAAGTTCGATTTATGAATTGCTTTGCAGGAAACAATTTCTTGAATAGACTTAATTATAAAAGCTCAAATAGTAAAGTTGCCTTAAGTATTTACGAAACTGCTTATGATAACATACATTTTACAAACTGAGATTGTCGGAAAATATTTAGTAATAATATTTTATCTTCTTTCATAATATTATTTGAGAAAATAATTATTTTAAATAAAGAAAGTAAATAATTTATAATTCAATACTGTTTTTTTTATTTTGTAAAAAATGTTTAGACTTCAACAATATTTTTTTAGTAGAATAATCCATGTTTAAATTATATTTTTATCAAAAAATATGGTTGACGCGTACAAGATTCTTAAAAAGCAAATGCATATTGTATTGAGGCAAATATTACAGTTTGGGCGAATATAAGGATTTGTGCGGCGTATTCTGCTTGTAAAAATATTTTCAATCTCATGAATCGAGAAAAGTTCCTAATACCGCACAATTTAAACATTTTTTCTTCAAAATTTTGTCTGCTCATTGATATAAATCAAGCATTTTTACTAATCAATAAAGAATATTCCATGCTGTTCCTATGAACCTATTGTCTTAATTTGTGCGAGCGATGCCATGTTTGATTTTCTAAAGTGGCGGGATATCGTCATTGATAAGTACTGAGACCTAATTTAAGTTGTAACAAGGAATTTGAACATTTTAACGTGAAAGTTTTTCAGCATAGAAAATCACGAAATTACAAAAAAGATTATTTTGATCCTTTGCATTTTTAAATTGACTGCCAAATTGTCGTTGTAATTGCTTTCCGTACATTTTTATTAATTATAAAATAAAACTGCATAAAAAAGGCGTCATGAAGGGAGAAATCTTTAAGGACTGAAATAGTGTGCCTTTTATCTACAAAAACGCATAATTTGTATGTAACCGTATTCTTTGTAAACACTCGCACAAATTCGTCCACCCGTTTTTTCCGTCCGCATTAAGGAGGGAGTAATTCGATATAGTGGAAGGCGTTAGACAAGGATGCGTAATGTTTTCATGGCTATTTATATTATTCAGGGACCAGTGTTTAAGAATGGCCCTTCTCGACGAAGAAGGCGTGGATCTCGAAACACTAAGGGTACGTGGGTTAGCTTTCGCAGATGATAAGGATGTTATGGCAGACTCAATCGAAGCCTTACAAAAAATGTTGAATAAACTGAAAGCAAGCATGATGCGGGCCTCACAATCAACGCAAACAAACGAAGGTAAGAAGGTTCTTGGTATAGTAGGGCCCCTTATCAGAAGTAAAAATATAGCAAAAAGGTCTAAAAGGGCAATAAATAATTCTATATTGGTACCGAGTATACTATACGGTAGTGAGACATAGACCTATCAAGGAAAAGATAAGAGTAAAATTAACGTGATTCACATGAGATTCCTGCCCATAATATACAAGAAAACTCTGATGGATAAAGTGAGTAATGAGATTATTATCAAAGAATGTGGTGTCGAAGAGACACATGGGAAATAAATCGGTTAAGAAGGATCGGGCATGTTGAGACAAAGAAAGATGAACGACTAACGAAACAAGTGTATCACGAAACAAGAGTATCAAGCTGAAGTAAATGGAAGCGTGCCCAGAGGTAGTCCACGAAAAGAATGGTTAAAATGTGTGAATAAGACCTTCGGTAGAATAGACATAAGAAGCTACAGAAACACAAGAGTTTGTATGAAAGAATGCATGGACGTTAAAGAAACTAGAGAAGCATTCCAGGACAGAAAAGTATGGTGGCAATTAGTTAATAGAAAAAGTGTCAGTAGAGTGAATGACGCCTGGAACAAAAGACCTTGAATACTAATGGACCCAAGTGGGGAACATCACAAGACGACTTTGTGAGGATCTTATTTTGGGGTCATTGCATAGAGAGATTGATCAGCATCCTGCGTCAGATCAGTGTAGCGAATAAGCGTTTTATTGAAATAAATAACACGAGAATTCTTGATCAATCTAAAAATTCTATAATCCCTTTCTCAAATTACTCCCTTCCCCACCGAGTGAGTTTAATAATGCATTAAATTTGAGTTATATTCACTAACCCATTCGAAAAGCTTATAATTAATTAATTATTACTCACTTTACAATGAAACACTCGCAGAAGAATATTTTTCAAACACTGTTGTGACGAAAAACTATAACCTCGTGTCAACTTCTGAAGTAACAAGCCGAGAGCAATGTTATGCGAGATCGGTCACAGATAGCGATACGCGTGACTATATAACGTTCAAACAATACGAATACGTAATTACATTACTATAAAACCTATA
>JAAAKG020133404.1:0-14175 GCA_010014905.2 Druon quercuslanigerum
TAAACTATTTGTCATAAGGACAACCGCAGGATTTCGTTATATATATATAATTTATAATCTTAAAATATTTCAAAATCATATCAAAAATGTCCTTAGAATCTTCTAAAATTCCCTAAAATAATTCAAATTGAAAGCTCCTGAAAATGGCTAAAAAGTTTTGAAACATAGACTTAAATCCTAAAAATTCCTTCAAATTATTGAAATCCATTAAAAATTTCTCGTAATCTTGATAAATACCCTGAAATATTTCAAAGAATTCAAGATAATTCAACAATAGGTACAGACCTGAAATCTATAGTGATTAACTCATGAATTAATTTATTGAATGACGAATAGAAAATGCGCAAATTCTTACCTGTGTCTCGGCCTGCAAGACATGAGGTTCTTGAAATGTTTCTCGAGCCAATTTCTCTTCTCGGGATCTGCAATATCCGCGACGACTTTGACATCCTTTCCCAGGTAGGGCTTCATGTCCACTTCGCGTTCCTGAGGTTGGTTCACGTAAAATTTAATTAAATGCTTCAAGACTTCATCATTGAATCCGTAAACTTTGTTGTCTTCAATACGCTCGAATAACTGAAGGGGGTTGGTTGTCCAGCAAAGATTTTTTTTCGGATTTTCATCGATGTGTGTGTCGCAGAACAACATGGTATTTAGTTGATAGACACTGAACAGCCACCACTGGCCATTAGTGATGATGTTTTGGGTCAACAAGGGGTAGGTTATATCGTTGAAGGTCGAAAACCCTGAAAATTATATAATTGTAGTGGGACAGTGGCAGAGAATTATTTAAATTTGAGATGAAAGAGTCTAAAAATAGAACAAATCTAGTGTTTTTCCAATATCTAGTCTAGAATGTACATCAGAAATAAAAATTTTCGATTTTTTTAAAACTAACCCGGAATTACGTTCTTCTGGTAAAAAAGCTTTATTTATATAAAAAAATAATATTGAGAGGTCGCGCTAGGCCGTATTTTTTACAGAAAAAAAAATTGTTTAATTTTTCTAAATAAATAAAGATTGAACTATTTTAGCTAAAGGTAATTATTAATGATATTCCATAACTGGACATACGAAAATAACTGTCTTTAAATATATATTAACGATTTAAAAATATTTAATTATGTGGAAGAAAACGATTTATCGGATCACATTTTTATTGAAAATCATTTGACTGTCGGTGGATGAACATTTAAAGATGAAAATAAAATGTTGAAACGGAATTAATTATTGGGTGAATAATTATGTGACATTTTTCAAAAGCGTTTTGTGTAATTTTTTTATTCTTATTCGAGAAATCGTTGTTATTACTCACATTAATAATAATTATTATTCGAACACGACGTTTCTCCATTTTGAGATAATTTTTCAAACTATACATTTTCAAGCCATAACTTTCCAAACAATTTTAATGTGTAACTATTTGATTAAAACCTGAAACGGAAATCGTTTAAATAATTATCGGTAAATATTAATGGAACTTGTTGAATAATTTACAAAAAACTACACTTTAAAGCCTCATTCCAGTCAAAAATTACCTTTCAACAATGAACAAATATTTAAACAATTAGGAACAAAGTAAATTGATCGTGTCAATTTTTGATTTAAACTCATTAATTCATGTAATTCATAACAGGTATCAATTTTTCACATTTCGTCAAAAAAATTCCTTAAACAAATGGAAATTGTATAAACAATAATAAAAAAGTAGTACGAATACCAGACATATCAGAATTATATGAAGTTTGTACAAAAGTTTGCAAAAAACTTCACTTTTTTGCCTAATACCAGTCAAAAGTTAAATTTAAACAATAAAAAATAGTTTAAACAATTAACAACAAATTTAATCGAACGCTGTCGAATATTCTCTGATCGAAAAAAATTTACATTTTTTTCAATGGCCGCTTTAATCAAAGAAAAAAATCCCGGTTCGCAAACATTTTTCTAGTATAATGAAATTGAAAAAATCGAATTCTAAAGATAAACATGCTTCCATTTAAAGTAATAAGATGTAAGCTACTAAAACTTTTCAACAAAATAGTTTTCAATTAAATGCAGTTAAACTGCCAAATTAAAATTTTTTAACTTTCATAAATTATAGAGTTCAAAGATTCAAACTCAATTCCAAAAATATACATCCACATTATCATTTTCAATCCTCTAAAATGAAAATCAATCGACGAACTTACAAATTTTCAAAATTATATCATTTTAGGTCATTTTAAGCTAAAAACATTAAAAATTGAAAGATTATATTTTTTTAAAATTGCACTCTTCTTAAATTATAAGTTAAATTATTTTTATTTTTAATAGTTTAAAACCTCTAGATGTTGTTTTAAATTTTCCAAATTTCAAATTATTTTTAATTTTTGTTTAGAACTTCTAACCATTTTTTTAAATTATTAGCATTTTTTCTCAAATTTTTTGAAAAATGTTTTAAAAATCCTGCCAAATTAAAAAAATGTCCTTAAAATCTTCTACATTCATTTTTCATAATTTTGTAAATCTTTCAAAATCTTTCTAAATCTTTCTAAATATTATTTTTAAATTAATTCTTAAAAATAAAGTTATTTGCAATTTTCCTAGGAAATGTTTTGTAGTCTTCTGAAGCCTTTCAAAATTCTTAAACAACTTATAAATTTTTTGTTCGAAATCTGCCAAAATCTATATTAGATTTTAAAATAGCCCATAGACTACTTGCACCGAAATTTTGATACGAATAGCCAGATTTTGTCGGTGCATGTATACACTTCGTTGAAATTAAATGAAAATATTTCAAATTTTGTATTCATTTTTCATTTCTTATTGGGCAACAATTTCTACAGAAATCCGAATAATAAAAAAACAAATTCTTAATTCTTTGTCAACATAAGTCGACTTTGTGAAATCTTTGGGAATATTTTTAAATCTTTGTAAAGTCTTTGTAACATCCTTGAAATATTTGTCTAATTTTTTGAAAGCTTAATGAAATTTTTGAAATATTAACGAAATCTTTTGTGTTTGTTTGAAAACATTCAAATCTTTTCAAATCTTCCCAAATGTGTTGAAACCTTTTGAAATCGCTTAAAATTTTTAAAAGGTTTTGAAATCTTTGAATTCTGGTGTACTATATCTTTTTTAAAATCTTTGAAAATCCTTATGAATTCTTTGAAACATTTTTAAAATCTGTCTGAAATATTTTGTATTCGTTTGAAACCGACGGAACATTTGTAGTATTTGTGAACTCTTTCTGAATTTTTTATAACCGCTTAAAATCTTTGTTAAATCTTTTGAAATCTTCTAAAATGTTTTAATATCGTTTAATATCTTTTAAATGTTTTGAAATCTTTCAAATCTACTATACTGTAACCATGTTGAAATTTTTGAAATCCTTGTGAAATTTTTTGAAATCTGAAATATTTGAGAAATCTTTTTTATTCTTTTGAAATCATTAAAATCTTCTGAGATCTTCTAAGCTTGGTTGAAACCTTTTGGAATCAATCAAAATCATTGGAATGTTTTGAAATCTTTGAAATCTGTTGTACTGTACCCATTTGGAATCATTAAGTCCTTTAAAGCTTTAAAATCTATGAAATTTGTGTGAAATTTTTTTAAATCTTTTGAAATCTATTAAATATTTGTTGATTGCTTAAAATCATTAAAACAATTAAAGCTGGTTTACTGTACCCTTTTCGAAATCTTTGCAATTCTTGAAGTCTACTGAAATCCTTATGAACTCTTTGAAACATTTGTAAAATCTTTCTGAAATATTCTGTATTTATTTGAAACCACCGGAATATTCGTAATCTTTGTGAACTCTTTTTGAAACTGTGAAATATTTGTAAAATCTTTCTTTAAACTTTGTTTGTGACATCTTTTTTATTCGTTCGAAATCATTCAAATCTTTTGAAATCTTTGAAATCTGTTGAAATATTTTAGAGCCTTTAAAGTTTTGAAATCTCTGAAATCTTTGTGAAATTGTTTTAAATCTTTTGAAATCTTTATGAAATCTTTTCTGATAGTTTGAAATCATTAAAATAAATAAAGCGGGTGTACTGTACCCTTTTTAAAATCTTTGCAATTCTTGAAATCTATTGAAATCCTTATGAACTCTTTGAAACATTTGTAAAATCTTTTATAATCGTTTGAAATTACTCGAATATTTGAAATCTTTGTTAAATCCTTTGAAATCTTCTAAAAAAATTGTTTATCGTTTAAAATCTTTGAAATGTTTTGAAATCCTTAGAAATCTACTGTCCTGTACCCTTTTTGATATCTTTGAAATCTTTATGAAAAGTTCAAAATTTTGTTGAATACTTTTAAATCTGGCGTATACGCCTTTCTTTAATCTTTGAAATCCTTAAAATCTTTTAAAACCTCTTGAAATCGTTTCAAATCTTTGAAACTTTTTTAAATCATTAAAATCTAGTGTACTGAGCGCATTTCCAAATCTTTGAAATCCTTTAAATCTTTAAAGTTTCAAAATAATTGTCTTAAAAATATTTTGAAATGTTTAAAATATTTTTAAATCTTAAAAAATATTTTGTAAACTTTTGAAATTTGGCGTACACTCAAAACCCGAGTAGTTAATAACCTCTTCAGGGTCCTGGTCATTTCCCGGTTTCCCCCGGTCAAGTATTTCAATTTTCCCGGTCAACTAAAAGTAACATATTCGTATTTTCCGCAAAACGCAAACATTTATTTTAATTCATGACGTTTATTCTAAACATCCGTTAACACAACAGAGCTAAACTTTGCAAAATAAATTAATTTTGAAACAAATACCTACATTTTCCAATAAAAAATATAAGTTTTTTTACCTTGGTTTTGTTATTTGGAATTGCTGAAAATGAAGAAAGAAAATACTGAAAAGATTTCAAAAAGTGGCTTCTCACAAAACTTTCCGACTACTTCCCACATTAATTTTTCTTATTTTACTGAACAGTTACGAAAGCAGGGTGTCTACTCAAAGGCTGCCAAAAAATTCCTTCACAATTCCATGTTTTTTCCAGGTGTCTCAAGCTTTTTCCAGGTATGATTTTTCAAGAGTTTCTTACAAATAATGTCCCTTTTTAGTTTATAGGAATTTAATTATTAGTACCGGATGTTCTTAAATATTTTAGCATGATAGATTAAATAAAACCATTTTATTATACTTCAAATTTAGTGAATATTTAGGTAAAATAATGTGAATACTATACTAAAAATTATTTGAATTGCTTTAAATTCCTAACTTTTCATTTAGAAGTTTGGATTTTCAAAAAGATAGAATAATTTTCAACCAAAAGGATTAATTGTCCAACAAAAAGACGATTTGAACAATTTGATTTTAAAATACATTAATTCCCAATCAGACTTGAATTTTCAACTGAAAAAGATCAATTTTCAAACAAATAGCTGAATTTTGAATAAGAAATATTACTTTTCAATCAAAAATTAAATAGTTAGATTTTCAGTTAACACATTATTCCTCTACCAAAAAAAAACATATTTATTTTTTAACAAATTTAATTTAACTTTTAACCAAATAGTATTATTTTCAACCAAAAAGATCAGTTAATTACTAAAATGATCAATAGTTAATTGCAATACTTGAATTTTTAAGAAAAGAATGGAATTTTAAACTAGACGATTAATTTTCAAACAAGAAAATTAATTATTGATTATTGATTGATTATTGATTATTGATTAATTAATGATTGAATTTTTAATTTAAGAAGACCCATTTTTAACTATTATTATTGAATATTCAACAAAATTAATGAATTTTTATCTAAAATGATCAATCTTCATCTCGAACAAAAAGATGAATGTTTGAGAAACAATTTAAATCTTGATCCAAGCAGTTTTATTTTTAACCAAAACGATGAACTTTCTATCATTTTAGACCGTTTAGACAAAAAAAATTAAAGTCAAAATTTAAAATACATGAATTTTCAACGAAATATTTGCATTGTCAAATATAAAAAGACACATTTTTCAACCAAAAATGGATTAAAAGAATCGTTTTCACCAAAAAAGACGAATTTTTAGAATATAAATGTATTTTAAATTAAAAAGATAAATTGTCAAACAACGATTGAATAGTCAACTTAAATAGTTGAATTTGCAACCAAAAACATGACTTTTCAAATAAATTGACGAGTTTCATTAAATTTTCAATGAAAAGAATTATTTTCAGCCCAGAAGATTGATTTCTGCCAAAAAAAGTCCAAATTTTAGATTAAAGATCATTCTTTAACAAATTATTAAATAGTTAAATTTTCAGTAAAAAAGAATAATTTTCAGCCAACGGAAAAAAAGGCATTTTCAACAAAAGAGTTAATGTCAACCAAATAATTAAATCCCCATTCAAAAGAGATGAATTCGGAACAAAAAATGTATTAGTTGAAATTTCAACAAAAATAAGAGTTAAATTTTTAATAAAAAATACTGGAATTCAACTAAAAAGAATAAATGTTTAACAAAATACAAGGATTTTCAACCAAGGACTTGAATTTTCAACTAAAACTGATCAATTTTCAACTAAAAACAGAATAGTTAAAAAAATCACAAAAAATCGCAAAAATCGATTGCAAACCAAAGAACGTGTTATTCAATTTAATATTGCAGTTTAAACTAAATTAACTAAGCTTTTGAAAAAATTCCCTGAAATTTCCAGCTTTCTCCAGGTATATACAAATTTCCTGGCAATTCCAGGTTTTTCGGGTTTTTTCCAGATAGGGTCGACAACCCTGGAAAGACTATTTCTTACCTTGATAACACGCTTGACTGTGCAGCCAAGCAAAAGAAGCTCTCACTGCTTGTGTTTTGAGAGCCGTTTCTTCATCGTCCCAATCTCGAGGCCTCGTTGCCATGTAGCCACAATTGTGATACGACAAAAGTCCGAATTCATGATGATCACCGGGCCAAAATCCAGGAATATTAGTTCCGTGCCTCATGGTATGATGGTAGCCCACGGTTCGGGGATCGAATCTAAAATCGGGAACTTCATACTCGGAATTTTCCGATTCTTGGTGAGAAATGATTTCTCGAAGTGGGAGATGATGCCGCAGATGAAGATTCGGTTCACCCGAGTATTGGAAATAACGGTCGATGGGGTCGTCAATATAAGGTTTCATCCACGAGCGACCTTTTCTCTTGTTAACTACATTTGAAGGAGGTACTATTCCTCCAACGCACCAGAAGGCCTCAATTCTAGGATCGAAATCAACTTCAGTTTCAAGTAGATGTGGATATTTCGTTGAGAGTTCAACGAGTAATATCCTGTTGATCTGTCGTGTTACTGCCTTCGTTTGGATATTTTGAAATCCTTCAGGGTCGGATATCACCTCGGGCTCTAACTCTTGTTGTCGCCTGTTGAAGAATATAATGTTTTTAATTGAAAAATTGAGGAACATTTCTATCAAGCTTTAGATCTTTATTGTCAGGAAAAAGCGCTGCGTATTTTTTAAATGGCCTTTGTGCAAAAAAACTCGAAACTCGATGTATTTGGAATTAGAATTTTAACGAAGTATTTAAGGTAAAATTAATAAGATTCTTCAATTTTTTTCAAATGGCCCAAATTTGTCCAATGAAATCTAAAAATTTGAACTCTAAATCTAAAAATTCTTCTATTTTATGTAATAAAAAAATCAGCTGCAAATCACTTTATGTAATTTTAAGCCACAAATACTTCAAATTGAACGATTACATTTTTGTTATAAGCTGAACGCTTCTTAAATTATAAGTTAAATTACTTTGATTTTAAATACTTTAAATATCCGTAAAAAAGCTTCAAAATTTAATTTTGAAATCTTGACACATTCACATATTGTTTTAAATTTATTAAAATTTTTAATTATTCTCAAAATATTTTCAGAACTTCTAAACATTTTTTTAATGATTCGAATTCATCCTAAATTTTGTTTACATGCTGCAAAATTAAAAATATTTCCTTACAATCTTCCAGATTCATTTTTGAAAAATATGGAAATGTTTTTATATATGCATTCAAAATTGTTTTCTTAAATAAAGACATTTTCAATTTTCCTACGAATCTTAAAAAAATGTTTTTCATTCTTTTGAGGCCATTAACAATTCTTAAAAACCTTCTAAATTTTTTGTTCGAAATTTTCATAAATCTATATTTTGTCTTAAATTCTGCCGTGGGCTATTTGCACCAAAATTCAACTACGAATAGCCTAGAAACATGAATTTTTTCCAGGAACAAAATTATAAGTGTGCAATATTTATTATGCATCAAAATTCAACCATTTTATTTTTGAATTGAATTTTTTTCAAATAGAACAATTAAAATTGTAACGTTAAAAGTTTATTTTTTTGTTTAGTTTCGAATATTTGATGTACAATTACTGATTTTACATGAACAATCATATATTTCTGAATATTAGGCATATTTTACTTTCTTAATGCAAATATTTAAAATTTTCAAATTTTAGACTAAAAAATATTTTTAATTTACGAAAAGCCTCTAATTACGAATATATTATTTTGAAGTTATTTTAAGATTAAAAATAGTTTATAAAGTTTCAATCGGGCGTTCACACTTGTTTAACTACTGAGACTTTTCACTTGAAACAGTTTAATTTTTAACGTTAAAATCTGGAAAATCTTAAATTTTGAACTGATTCCGATTCGGCTTATAAAATAAATTATTATTTACTTGCTAATCCTTAATATATCGTTCAATTTCAAAAATCATTATTATTTATATTCACATTTGATCAAATAAAAAGGTTTTTTTTATCCAAAATTGTCGATTTCAAATGCTACTAATTTTTAATTTTTCAAGTCATTGAAACTGCATTTTAAAATTCTTTAAATGGAAAATATACGCCTAAAAATTAAAATAAAAAATGTAAAATTTGTAAGTGAAATATTTTTGAATTACACATTGTAAACTGAATGATATCACAATTGAGAGATTTTTTTCCTAAAAATTTGGAAAATTTCCAGTCAATAAATAAATTCACTGTCATTTCCCGGTTTCCTGCTCGAGCGGCCATCCTGATATGCGTAAAATTAATTAAAACAAACTAAGCGTCCGATCGAAAAACCAAAACTACCTTTGGATTCGTCCCCGAAATATCTGGGTGCACTTTTTTAAACAATTATTTAAAGAATAACATTATTTTGTCCTGTTTTTGAACTTTTATAAATAAACTAGGCGTCTAACCAAAAAAACCTTTGGATTCGTCTCCGAAATATTTAGATGCGCATCGCTTGTTTATTTTTAAACTATTTTTTAAGAAATTACATTATTTTTTAATGTTCGGAAGATAAAAAACACCTTAGATTCGACTCCGAAATATTTAGATGCATCTTTTTTTGCATTTTGTACACCCATAAATCATTTGTTGAAATGCTTAAACTTTACAAAGCATGATAAACACACGAGGCCCATGAAAAACCCGAAAACACCTTTGGATTTCTTTTGGAAATATCAGAACACCTTGATCAAATTTATTTCTGAATGTTTCTGAACATTATTGATGAAAGAGAAAATTTTAATCAAGAACCTTTTTTAATGTTAGGAAATAATTCTGTTCATGACATTTTGCTACCACAAAATAATTTGAAAACTTTTTCAAACTTTTAAAGAGATGAGATGAATGAAATTATGGGCACCAACTTAGAATATATTAATTATTATTTAAGCTCTGAGTTTAAGGCAATTTTTTTACCGTAACATTTGCAGGATTACCAAATTTGTTAAGAAAACTTTGTATCATTTCGAAATATATTTATGAGTTTTGTAAAGTTTGAAAAGATTGTAAAATAATTAAAAGTTTCAAACAAATTTGAGCTAAATATAGATTTTTATAGATTTTGAAATAAAATTTTAAAGCTTTTTAAGAATTTTGAAAGTATTTAATATAAGAAATTTTATTTATGATTCCAGGGATAAATAAAACTGATTTTTTTATTTGAAAATAAATGTTAATACAATATGGACAAACACTTTAAATTATTTCCTATGATTTCGGAACAGAATACAGAAGATTGTAAAGCAAACTTTTTCAATTTTGCAAGATTACAACATTTTATAAAATCTTTGTTGTCATTTGTGATTTTCGAATCTTCGCGTCATATTATTATTATTGTAGTGCCAAACAAAGACCGTGTAAAAACATCCCGCTCTCTTTTTCTTTTTCATACAAATTCCAAGAATCTTCGAATAAATTTAAGAGATATCTAGAAGGTTTAAAAAGATTCAACAATAATAATTTTTTTAAATTGCCAAAAAAGAATTTAGCAATAAATTCCTTTAATTTTGCAGAAATTTTTCAAAATTAGGAAAAATTCGTAGAATTTTAGTTGATAATTTAACTATATGGCAGAAAAATGCATGTACTTTGTTGAAAATTTATATTTTTTGGTAGGATATTATTATCATTGTTGCTGGGTAGAAGAATATTTTTATAACTGAAAATTTAACTTCCATTTTTGGTTCAAAATTGATATTTTTTAGTTAAAAATTCATTTCTTATGTAGAAAATTAAACTTTTTTGTTGAAAATTAAATTTTTTATCTGCAATTTTAATTTTCCCATAGAATATTATTCTTTTTCTTTAAAATTTTTGAAAATTTAACAATTTTGTTGAAAAAAATGTTACTAATAACTATTTTTTTGACTGCATATTTAAATATTCAATTTTATAAATATTTTTTTTCTTTGAATTAATTTATTTGGTTAAAAGTTAATCTATTGCTTTTATTGAAACTTATTTTTTTGCTTTAATATGATTTTTTTTTTGAAAATTAAATTTTTCCATTTTTTATCTAAAGTTTGTCTTTTTTAGTTCAAAATTGAAATGTGTCGTTAAATACCCATGCATTTTGCTAAAAATTCTTATTTTTGGAAATTATTCTTCTTGTTTTTAAAAAGTTGAAAATTTACCGATTTTTTTTAAATACTTTTTTCAATTAATTTTTTTAAACTGTATATTCGACTATTCCATTCTTATTTAAAATTGATATTTTTTGGTTGAAACTTAATTTTTTTCTGTGAAAATTTAACTATTCCGTCAAAAATTCTTTTCTTGTTTCAAAATTATTATTTTTACTAAAAATTGAACTAATCCTTTTTTTGGTTAAAAGTGTATCTTTTTTAGTTGAACATTTATGTATTTTATAAAAGTAGATTATTCTCCTTTGAAAATTTACCGACTTTGTTGACATTTAAAAAAAAAAAAATTTCTCAATTATAATATTTTTTGTTGCAAACGGAACTATTTTCCTAAACATTCGTGTTTTTTTTTGCAAATTAATTTGGTTTTACTGAAAATCTGTTTCATTTCTGGTTGAAAATGTATCTTTTTAGTTGATAATTCATTTCTGTAAATAAAAACTTAACAATTTTGTTGAAAATTCGTATTTTTTTACTTAAAAATTGAACTATGTGGTTGAAAGTTCTTTTTTTTAAAGCCTTCTATAAAAATTGATCTATTCTGGTCAACATGAAAAATCCTTTTTTTAAAGTTATTTAAAAAATTAAGTTTTGTCCCATGCATATATTATTCCCAGGGCAGCCATGTGAATTTATTTTAAGCCTGCCGGGAACTAAATCTACAAAACACCTTAAAATTTAGCTTACTTTCTTCTCGAGTACTCGAGGACCAAAACCTCTTCTACTTGACTTCGTACATTTTCCACAATCGAATCCAAAGCCTCAGTACTGATGACAGTATCATAAGCGGCAGGTAAACCAGCTTTGGGCACAATATGAGTTCTCGTAACGAACTGTGCCTGTTCCAAAGAATCATAATGGACTTCATTTTCCTTCATAAGAACAGAAGTCCAGCCATAATATCTTGGCATATTAACCGCTATCAACTTCTCCTCCACGGTTTCTTGCCTTTTAACCAAGTCATAGTGTTCTTCTTTTTTTCTTGATCGAACTGCACGATAGGAAAGATCAAGAATTGGTGGATATTCAACTTCGGTCTCAGCGGTGTCAGAGACTGTTGCCGGAACACTAAAGTTCCGAATATGCCGGCTGACAAGAGAAATCGACGGAGCACGCACAACCCGTGAAATAAACATTTTTCGGAAGTCCCTATTTCAAGGAGAACCGAAAAATGGATAGTTTTTTTGCCAACTTTAGGATATGGGAAACGTAAACATTTTTCGGAGGTGGAGGTTATGAAATGATTTATTTTAGGTTATGGTAGAAACTAGAACGTGACAAAGTGCTACCACCTTATTCTTCTTGATGGTGAAATAATACTAGACAGCCGGAGTTACTAAATGTTACTAGACTGTATAGGGGAAACTTTTCTAGTAAGTTACAAAAAATTGATATTTTGTACGAAGATGCTTAAATTTTAACTCAAAAAGAAGAATTTTTAACAAAAAAGTTTAACTTTCAACCAAAAATATGACTAAAAAAATGGTTTAATCTTGAACCAAAAAGTTGCATTTTTATCCAAGAAAGATGCAATTTCTACGGAAATAGATTAATTACAAAAAAATACAATTTTCCAAAAAATTGTTTGTCATCCAAAAAAGATTTAACTTTGATTTTTCAACATCAAAAATATGAGTTTCAAATATCAAATTGATTTTTCAACGAAAATGGATAACATTTAACAAAATTGTTGAATTTTTAATCAAACAGTTGCACCATTGCACTTTTTCAAAGAAAGATACAATTCTTGCATTTTTAAAATAAAAAGGGGAAATTGCATAACTTTATCACGAAAAAAGAAAAAAAGGGAAATATTTAACAGTTATTTTTATATGTTTAAAAGAACAATTAATCTTTATGTAAAAAATGTTATATTATTAAATAATTTTTAGTGATTTCTGCCATTATAGAGTTTATATATGTTTATCGTCGTTCTCATAAATATTTCTTTTCAAGATTTATCATTTTTTCTCACATTTTCTTCCTTTCTATAATTAATACTTTCAATGTAAATTTAAATCTAGACTCTTCAGTAGAGCACAGTAAAATTGATAAGGAGAATCAAATAGTTTGAGCACATTTACAAAAAAATTGTATTCTTTAAAAATTGTGTAAATTAAAAATTGCTTAAATTAGAACACTGGATTGAACACTTGTTGATTGATTTGGAATATTTCATTTTTTAATTAGGTATTTAAGATTGTATATTTTTACTAAAACGTGTTCACCTTCTAATAGTTATTTAAAAGGTACTATACATTTTTTGAAACTCTTCTAGGTTTATATTAGATAACAACATCTTTCTCCAGTTTTTATATTTTCAACATGCTTTAAAATGTTTCAGCTTGAAATTTCTTTTTGTATGTATTTTGAATGGTTCAACGCTTGAAACGAATACCTTATTTATTCATTAATAATTGACTTAAATTCTATAATTGCTCTAATTATTATTCAATGGTGGTTACACTTAGTAATTTCAGAAAATTATTTTCGTAATTCAAATATTATATTTTTACGTATCGTATATTTTAAGGAAAGAAGAAAAAGGGGGGAGACTGTGCACGTTGGAATTTCCAAATAAAATAATAAATTTTATAACAAAAAATATAATATTTAGGAGGAAGCAACTGCAAAAGAAGAAATGTAAATATAAATACAAGGGAATTAAATTACTAACAAGAATATTATGTCAAGATTACCGCAAATCTTTATTATAAAAATTCTCTAATTTTTCTTTTTCCCTAGCCATTAATATTCAAAGGCCAGAATGTAAAACTTGTAATATTTTTAACATGGAATCTTGTATAAACAAAACAGAACAATTAAACCTTAAAATTGAAAAATTTTGAATTTATTCTTCTTGACAGTTATTTAAAGTTATAGAAATTCCATGACTACACGGAGAGAAAAAACACGGCATTATACCATGCAACCCCGCTTGGTGTTATATTCCATGTCTCGTTCTCGATGATAATATTTTAGTCATGCTTGTCATGCCTCGCATCACAACGTTGAGCGCATAAGTATTTTAAATTTTCATATTGTTGTGTAACAACTAAAATAGTGAAAAAGTGTTTAAATACGGTGTAAAAACTTTAAATGTCGGATCATCATAGGAAAAGGAAACGATCCAGATCCCGTTCAGGAGAACACAAGTCAAAACGGGATCAAAAAATTAATAAATTGCAGGATCAAATATCTAACCTTACAAAGACGGTAGAAGCACTGGTAAATGTTCAAAAAGAACAATTTAAACCAGCAAATCAAGTATCAAACGAACCACC
>JAAAKG020133405.1:0-14174 GCA_010014905.2 Druon quercuslanigerum
AAACAATTTCAGACCTTGAAAAATTAAATCGGTTAATTAGAAACAAAGATATAGAAGTATAAAAAAAAGTTACCAAAAATTTCAAAGACCGATATCTCCGCCATTTTTTTGAATTTTCAAGAAATATTTGGGGTTATTTTTCTACACTAATATAGAATTGTATACGTCAAGTTACAGCCAAATCCCTTTCCAAGAAGAAAATTCTTTATCTGCTTGACGTTAACTCCACCCCCATATAAATATCGTGATAAAAGCGTATTTTATTGGAAATTTAAAGATAAAAAAAACTGAAGTAAGAATATTAAAACATAAAAATTTCATCCCAGGAAGTGACTGAAACAATTGTTAATTATCGGGTTAAACATCAAATACATTTAATAAATTTCAATAATAATTCTTTAATTAAGATTTTCAGAACAAACCTTATTAAATACAGGGCAAAGAGTACGTTTCGACTGCTAAGAAAATTTCTAAAAAAATACTGTAAGCAGAAATGTTTTTTGAAAATTTCAACTTTTGCACAGAGTAAATTTCATGAACAATTTTAGGATCTGGGAGACTACACCAAGCAAAATATTGTTCTTAGTGCGTTAATGAAATGCAAGGACCATTTGCAAGTAAATGCTACCGTAGTTTCGCGTCTAATCTTTTAAACATATTATTTCTCAACTGATCAAAAAAATATTGTTGTATGAAAACAGTTTTTGATTAAAATTTTGAATTTAGGGAAAGGAAGGTTAGAATGCGTTCAGAAAAAGATTGTAGCTAGAAAAAGTTTAGATAATAAGGTAGGTAAGCATGAACATCAATGCGTCAAATTGACTGATGATGTAAAGGAATTAATAAAAGTTCTCTGTCTTTCCATGCCACATGAACAATCTCACGATAGTAGAGAGTCGAGATCTCTAAACTACATAATTAATCCGGAAATAAATTTGCACAATATGTATAAGGAATTTTTAGAATTTTATGCTGCTACGACAGGAAGTGAACTAGATTTGCACGAAAATACTTACAGCAATTTATTCAACCATCATATTAACTTTTCATTTAAATTACCGAGAACAGATGTTTGCAATAAATGTTATTCAAGTTCCTTACAAGCTGTACAATCTGATGGAATTGCAAATTACAAAAAAAATGTTTAGGAATATCAGGCTTTAAAAAAAGAACTGCTTTCAGAAGAAAATGTACTTTGCTGTGAATTCGATTACGCGCAAAATCTTCCATTGCCAAAAATTGACGTAATATAAGCCTGTCATTACAATGATCTCGTTAAATATTTATATAAATTATTATAAACATAAGTATTTGCTGAGTAAATTAAAATTTGATATATTGTGTGTCAATTGAAGTGTTATTATTTATTTTTGAATCTGACCCCCTAATTACCCGCCTAAACTACAAGACATCCCGACTCGGCGTAATACACACATAAAGATCAGTCGCTCGCTCAAAGTTTAACGTACACAGTTTTTTGACTTTTAATTTATTTGAAAAAAGCCTTTGTAGAACTCACCATATTAAATTGTTTTGGTTATGGAAAAAATTTTAATTTTAATATGGTTCTCGAAGCTAACAT
Organism: Druon quercuslanigerum; assembly: GCA_010014905.2. Classification (NCBI taxonomy): domain Eukaryota; kingdom Metazoa; phylum Arthropoda; class Insecta; order Hymenoptera; family Cynipidae; genus Druon; species Druon quercuslanigerum. The sequence continues at coordinate 1,583 of JAAAKG020133405.1, forward strand.
TTTAAATGACCTTGTGCATTATCCGGCGCGCCCGGGTAGTCGCCTTACCATTGGAGTTATCTTAGGTTTTGGAAAAATTTTAATTTTGAAAAAGTTCTTGTATAATACTTGATAATTTACCTGGTGCACGATTCTGTGTACCCGGGTCATCGACTCACCTTTTTTATATGTTTTGGTTATGGGAAGAATTTAAATTTCAATATGGTTCTCGTAGATGACATTTTAAATAACCTGGTGCATGATCCAGGATAACCAGGTCGTCGCCTCATTTTGCTGTTAGCAAAATTCAAATATTCTAAAACTTCTCATAGATGACGTTTTGAATGACGTGGTGTACGATCTGATGCACCCGTGTAGTGAACTTACTATTTAGAGACAAGTCAGCATTGGCAAACCTAATATTTAAATTTTTTGCGCAGGCTAATGTCCTCTAAGACTGATGTTTTCTGAGTATTTAGTCATTTGTGTTTAGCGTTTCCTAAGCATGGGAGACGAACAAAAGCAAGGCTCGTGCTATGCTACCTATGTAAATAAGTTTTATTTCTATTCACTAAAAATTACTCCGGGGCTCTTCAATAAATAAATTATTTGTGAGCCTGTTAAAAGTGTTCGGTGGTTGGAAAGCAAACTCAAGCACATCAATAACCATTTATTTACTTTCGCTCTTTAATAACATGACAATACATTGTAAGAATAATTTTTAGTGTGTTATGTTTTTATTCAAGAAATTAAATCACGAAAACTATGCACTACTGTAGGAGCAGGTGTTCTCTGCAGAGGCTCAGCTCCCGTAATTTCTCCATCATTTCCTCTAATTACAATAAATTTGAAGCCAGCCATGTCAAACTCTTCGCATTTTTCTCCTTCTGCAACTTCGTTTTCATCATTTTCTGCGAGCGTAATATTTATCACCGATCCAGTATCAGGATTTACCCTAACTCTGAAGATTTTTCCAGAATAAACGAAAAACCATTGTCCACTATTAGGTTCCATAATGTTTGCAGCTGAAAAATCAATGGAAGATTTATGAATTTAAAAAAATAAGACATCAAGCTTCAAATTAAATTTTCTTTTTTAAATTAACAGTAGGATTATCTTTCATTTTCTTCCGGATATCTGCATCAGAAAATGTTTTTTTGTTAATGAGTAAAGAATTGGTAAATAGTGACATTTTTTAAAATAAATTAACTACATGAATCTTTACGCTTTCACTTACTTGCGAAACATATTTTACAAGAATTTTTGTAAGGATCAACAAATTGTACGGTTTATTCTCCTATTTATTTTTTATTATGTAAGGAATCATATTAAACTGAAAAAGGGATAGGTTAAACAAAAAAGATTTTGAAAAACAATTTCTGTTGTAAATTAACAATAAATATCCTGAACTCACATCCACTTATTTATTTTAAAAAGGGGACCCTTGTAAATTGCAATAGGGAACCAAAGAGACTAATCTCTAACTTGAAAATTTAATAAAATTGACTTAAATTGGCTAATGTTCAATATTAATTTAACAGCAGTTTTTTTTAATTAAAAAAATCATTTGAATTTTTTTAAATTTCTGAGGGATTTTGCCTCGTTCAGGGTATATTAAAAGAAATTTAATAAAATTCAGCAATGCTAAGGTTATGTCAATGATTTTAGGGTTTCTAAAACATTTTCAGATTTTTTTAAGAGCTTTAGAAAGTGAAAAGGATTTTAAAAGGTTTAAAATATTTCAGGTTATTGGAAAGAATTCAAATAATTTTGAAAATTTCGGCAGCATTTTATTAATCCTAAAAGGTTTTAAAATACCATTAAAGATTAATTCCTAAAGTATTTCTGAAGATTTCGAAGAATTTATTTGATATACTAAAGGGTTAAGAAAAAATTTAAAGGATATAAATAGATTTTTAAGTATTTCAAGGCTTTTATAAAGATTTGATACAATTTAAAGAAATTTGAATGTTTCAAAAATATATCCAATAATATAAAGTTTCTTTTCAATTTAAAAAATACTACTACTGTCAAATTGATTAAAAAATTCAAGTTTAATGGGCTTTGCACTGTTTGTCAAATACACCCTTCGATTTAAGGATCTGCTTTTCTAAATTTGGCGCCCTGTTAAGAATATAAGCTAAAGTGCTTTATTAAAAGAACCGAGAAAAAAATCAGGATGGTCATTTAGATATAATCATTATCTAATCGATTCCTGTGAGAAATTTATATTTTTTTAAACAACTTTCTTGGTGCCTATTTAGTTTACAATAACTCACAATGACATTATGAGTTACGTGCTACACTGGTACCCCGCTTTAACGTTTAAGCAATTTAGGGTAGCCCGAAAAAGGCCCAGTATAGCGGGTTCTCAGTGTATTCCAGTTATATTTGATTTACGTATTTATTTTTTTAGAATTCCAAGATTGTTACCTGAGAGTTAAAATATTTGTGTAGGTTTCACTTTTTTTAACTAATATATTCCCTTTTTGCATTTTGCATACAGTTTTAATATTTTTAACCTTAAGAAGGAGAGGGGTAAAAAACTGTCGAAAAATCAATTGCGTAATTTGTGAACGGTCCCTTACGTGTATATGCCCACGGTCGGACTCCCAGAAGGTTTCCATGCTTATCTAAACATTCCACTAATCTTTTGTTTCCAGCTAAAGTAACCATACGAAGTAGATAATTTAGCTTTCCATGAGCCGTTCCAGTAGGACAATTATTGTTCGGATATTTAGCCTGAACTATGGTGTCATGATATAGCCAAACCTGAATACGCTGACCCATATGCTCGATATACTCATCTGGATCACGTTCGAGATTAACGGGTTTCCGATGGTAAGGTGAAAGTCGAAATTTCCCGTAAACTCGCCCGCTTTCGTCGCGCTTGCTATTGCGACCCGGCGGTCGACCGCGCTTGCGCAGGGATCCTGAACTTGATTCTTTATTTTCCATAGTACTGATTTCTGTAAAGAAATAAAGATTTGTGATTAAGAAAAAATTAAATATCAATCTCAAAATAAAACATTCAACAATTCTACATTGAAGCACTGAGAATGAAACGATTCGATATCTCAATCATAAAAAACTGTCTCAGTGTAAACATCTAAATCAACCACTCTACTTTTCGAGCTGGATAAACCACTGCCAATTTCCAATACTTTCTGGTGGCGGGATGGCACTACTGTGACTGAGCACAGAAATAATGTTAGTCAAACCCTTACCCCTTTCGAATACGTATTGACGGAGGAAAGGCACCACTGTGGCTGGTCACAGAAATAATTATTGTGAAATCCCTAACCCTTTCTATTAGAAATAATTCTAGCCAAATCGCTAAGCTTTTTTCAACGCATCGTGATGGCGGTAAGGTACTCATGTAACTGGTCATAGAAATAAATTTTGTCAAACCTTTATCCTCGTATCTCTATGATTCGTCTTCGGTGATTAGTTACAAAAATAATTTTAGTTTCTCCCTAACCTATTTTAATTTGACTAGCAGAATGGCCAATAATGAGTGTCAGACAGTATAGCATCAAGGACATGAGAAAAAATTTAATTTTTATATATTTTTGTGTGCAGTCCATGCTCTATTCTTAAAGTATGCTTTTAAACAATTGTAAAAAAATTGTCTGGTAGCCTTCTTTAACCGATACCATTCATTTTTTCTACCGGTACCCAACATTTTTACATTCTCATGAAGAGAAGGCATTCGATTTGTATAAAATTTACCCCCCCCCCCCTGTTTTTAGTCAAATGTCCACGTTCATGTGAGGTTACTGGGTGCTAAACTATTTTTCTGGCCTAGATCATTTTTGTTGCTAAAATTTTTGTTCTAAAATAACATAATATCGCAAGTCATTTAAATTTTTAGATGAAATTTTGACTTGCCAAAGTGACATTTTTTAATGCTGGCGACAATTATTGAACATTTCCATTGCTAATTGCAAATTTTTGAAACTTTGGCAAATCTCATTACGCCCTTCACTTACAAACGTCTCTACACTGCCAATGCCTTCTAGTTGTGACTTTCTCAAGTCATGAGCAGTGGCAAGATGTTTAACGATTGTTCCGATAACGATTTTTGAAGTAAGCAGGAGCTCCATCTGATCTAATGGTAATTTCCTTAATCGATTTAGAAAGCACTTTTTCTTTATAAATTTCGAGAATTCGATCCATCACCAATAATACATGAGCAGAATCGCGCTCCGTATCAGCGCTAACGATTACAAAACTTTGTGTTCCTGTACTGCCATAAAAAACCGTTGTGAATATAGAAATCTATTCTGAGGTTCAATATGCAATTTAAAATTCTTCCTGGATTATTTTCTTCCAATCCTCTGCAAAATCGCTGTGCAAAAATAGTTTCTCTAAATTGTGTTTTGCTTGTTCTTTCACGCTTCTTATCTCTTCTCTTTGAATATCCTAAATATATATTTGTGGACGTGCAGTCAGTCATAACTTGAGCAGCTTTTTCTTTTGTTTTTTAGCACTTTAGTTGTTATTCCTGCTACACCAGGTCACTGGTCCCAATCTTGAAGAACACATTTTTCGTTTAAAGAAGAACGCATTATAGAATTTCCTAGTGTGATTAGGCACAAATCAAATCACAAATCAATTATCACGTATCTTGGTCGTAAAGTGTACAATTTTCATCTGCTAATATGAGTACTTACATTAGGATTTGCTTCCTGAAAAATGTGATTTATTTCTCTAATGGTTCGTGTTAAGAAACGTTTGACTACTTTTACTTTTTCGGCATTTATTTCGGTAGTAATCACGTCAGTTTTATTTGGAATTTGCCTAGAGCAATCTAAATCATCATTTATTAAATCTTTCTGTGCTAACCGTACGTGTTTATCGCTCACTGGTTGTCCACAGTAAGCATCAGGAAAATCATAATTGCTTTTTATTTCTTGTTCCATCAATTATGCGTTTGGTTAATGAAAATTAATTAATCATGCATTGTTTGCCCCAATTGTATTCATTATTTTTTGAAGGTGTAAACTGATAAAAGGCTAAAAGCTTTTTCTCTATTGCTTCCGAAAACGAATTCAAAATCTCCTTTTGTTTTCTGCAAACATACTTCTCTCTTTCGTTCTATGCCATATCCAAAGGTATTTTTCAAATGCGGTGAAACATCTAGAACATTTTTGTTTATTTCCTCCAATTGCGTATCAATACCTGGTTCAAACATAGGGTCTTGCACAAGTATCTTGCGAGTAGACAGTTTGTGCAAACATAATCATCTGATCTGATATCTTTGAGAGGAAGCAAAGGTTGTAGCAGGAATAACAATTTATCTAATTTTACAAATTTGTTATCAGGGCTGTTATAAATTAACTTCTATTGTAGAACTTCATTATCAGAACAAATTTTTCAAACAGCAGATAAACACCCTTTTCAATATTGCCTTATTGTCGATCATTAAACTTTCGGAGTTAAAATGATGATAATAAATTCGTATAGTAATTAATTATACAGACGAAAAATTAACTGTACCTAAAATATTATACGATGCATCATACACAAGCATCATGAGGCATAAGGATCGACTGCATAAATATGTTTCTTTACGATTTTTTTTTGACAATCCACGTAATGATGCTTAAACTATTTAAAGATTAAGAAAAAAGAAAAAGAATCCAGTTTTCAGGGTTAACTTTTTTTAACTAGCGTTTTGAATTTTAAATTAACATATTTCTTGATTTTTTTTAATTGGAAAAATACGTGTCATTATATTTGCTTTAAAAAATAACATACTTTATCGGCGAACAATTCTTTAATTTAAAGTTGCACTAGCTGATTTCTAAATTAATTGGACCAACAAAAATTAAAGGAATTCAGAGTTTAAACCATTCGACGTATTTAAACATCTTTTTTTGGTTGCACAATTTTTGTTTTATTTATGGCAAAATATGTTTATTGCAAGTCTTGTTTTTTGAATGTAAACTTTTAATTCTCGTTTGTTATTTTTAAATTTACATAGGTCTGATAACTTTCTTTTGATCGGAAGAAGACTCAACGAACTATATTCGACTTCTTAAGTACTAAAAAAAGCGCACTAAAGATTTTGAAATCTTCAAAACAAATTGTCTAATAAAACCTAAAAATGCTTTAACTTTTTAAAATTTATATTTAAAATTGCGGGCTAATTAACACACCCTTTAGTTTTAGACACTGAAGACCAATCCAGTATATTAATTATTTTTTTAAAGTTACTGTGCTCATAGACAGACAATCATGCATCCAGACACATTCGAAGAAACCAGTTTTTCGGGGTGAAATGTCACAAAACTTTAACATTTGATAAAAACAAACGGGGTCAAATTTTACGCAAATCCAATATCTTCTCTGATGTGAATGTGAAAATTCAAATGTTGGATTATGCAGTATTTCATATTTAGATTGAGATTTATATTACGATGGGTACTTACCACCAAAATGTAGAAAAATCATGATCGCGAGAAGCATGGTGGTAATTACGATCTTCATTTTTTTATCGGTTATCATTTGCCTAAAAAATACAGGAATAAGAAAATTTGCAATCAGTGAAGACGACGCAGTAGAAGAATTATGACATCTTAGAACAAACTTTTAAACTCGAAGACAACGTAAAATGTACATTGTACGGTGTCATTCTGCTTATCAAATAGGTCGGTTCATATATGAGGTATAAATTATTGTCAGTAGAATCAACCTTATATAGTTATATTTTTTTTTAAATTATAATTGTAACACAAACTAAGCCATTACGAAAAATTTCCTGTTGGTTAAATGCAAGAGAAAGATCAGTTTGGGGACTAATATTAATTATGACAAAGAAAGTTTAATGGCATTTTGGAAAAATATAAAAGGATCATTGCAAGATATAAATTAAAATAATACATCTGGTAGCCTTATAGTTCAGTAGTAACTTTGTGCCACAAAGGTTTATTACAAATATTTTTTGTACAAAGACTTAAAAAACTAATTTGTCCTTGCATTCGAAAACATTGATATTTTAAACGTTAGAATAACTTAATAAAGAAAATTATAGAATATAATATAATTAATAAAATATTACAATAGTAAATAATTAATTTATCAAATTTATGAATTCCTTTGCAGAAAACGTGAACTCATATTGTGACAAGTCCCGGAATTTTAGAATACGAAGTATGAAAAAATTCCATATTAGTGAAGAAGAATTTCCGAAAGTTTTTGTAAATTTTGCTTAATTTATTATAGTTATAAATAAAACATATTTTCGTACCATTTTATTTCTTTGTAAATTAATTCATAACGAATAAAGATTATTAAAGAGATTTTTGTAATTAAAACCTTGAACAAGAAAACATTATTTTAATTTACTTTTTCGAATGTCTGCATCTATTTTTTAGGAAGATAATTTGCTTTTCATCGATACAAATAATACGTCATAATTGTGTTTTTGACACAATTAAATACACTTGCGAAAATCAAACAAATTTAGAAGCTACAGCTTATATAAATGTTGCATCTTTATTTGTGGAAATATTACAGGCCCTTTTTTAATTTCATATGAATCTAACAAACAGTGTTCCTCTTTTTATTTAAACATGCGAAGTACCTTTATAATTATATAAAAAATGTAATTATGTTTCTGGAAACTATTGATGATATACAAACATCGCATAAAGGCAATTTCATTGCCTATGTAATTTATGAGATAAGAAATATAGAGTGTACTATTTACTGTAATAAAGTATCCACATAATCATCAGTTACGCATTTAATTAAAAATGAGGCTTCTTTCTACTCTAGTCCTATCATTGTGGATTATTCTTTATTATATTGGTAAATAGAGCAATACAATATTATACATTTATTTTTGAAAACATTTTTAATGTTTTCAATTTTAGCTCTGTGGAAACACTTTGAAATTATTCGAAATCCGTTCATACTTATCAAGAACCTTTCAAATCATGTTCTTAGCAAAAAATTTTCAAAATCCTAATGAATATGTTGAATTATCTTCAAATTTTCTCTCCTCATCTGAAAATTTGTAACGCCACGCTCACCTATGCTCAGTAATTTTTATAATATTGGTTCATCCCTATCTTAATAAATACAATAATTTGGTTACTTACTGTTTGAGGAAACTCTAATTAGCTAGGGAAACAGATGCAACTTTCGTAAAAAAAAGATTTTTTTTTAAATACAATAAAGTTTTTTCCCATTACCGACAAATTGTTACTGCAACAAAAGCCAATAAATATGTTTTTTTTTGTTTAAACTAATTTTCTTTGCAATAAAGAGCCATTTTTTTGTGTGTATGTTTTTTTAAGAATATTTTATTACGAGATTAAGTTTTAAACTAAATTATTATTCTATTTCTTTGTTTTATGTTCCTGTTGAGGTATAATCTTATATTTAAATGCATAAAAGATCAAGATTACTGAAAGCCGATTAGAAATTAAATTTAATCAATGTTTATTTGACAATGTTTTTAATGCATTTCACTATAATATAATAACCTCATTAGACCTATAACGAATACAAAGGAAAATATACAATTTGTATTTTATACAGCACAAAGTTTTTTATCATACATATTCATAACAATATTGCGCACATGCCAGGTCCAGATCCATTTTTTTTTAATTTCTAAAAGTACAAAAGTATAGATAATAATATCATCTACATGTAATGAGAAGGCTATGACGACACTCAAAATACATTAGTACACTTACAGTTTGTTTTTTAATAATAATAAACAGTGAAATTTTTGTTAAAAAATCTCATTTTCTTGTATTTTTTTCTTCTTTCTAAATTTCCTAATAAGGACACATTAAATCCCAATTTTTTGTATGATTTCTTCAAATAATTTTTTAAGAATCTAAAACTCATGTTTGAGGTTATAGGACTGGAGAAGAGAATAATGATAAATTTACCGAAAATGACTGAAAGATTCTATTACGTCTATATATATGTTACTAAGATTTTCAGTGTCAGATCTAAAATTCACAGTATTCTTATTTTTTACAATATGGATCATTTCCAGAATATTTCTATTATAATAATTATTTTCTAGGATACAAATTTTTACATTTATTGAATCGTAGTTAAATCCGATATACTAAATTTGTTTTTTCTAATTTAGGAATTCGATCTTTAATGGGTTGTGCTAAGATATCAATTAGTTAAAGATTGTGTTTGTAATTGAGTTTTTTATGAATTTAAAAAAGAAAGTCTTTTTTTTATATTAATATTAATAAAATGAATTGAGTAATTATTTTTAGTTAAAATTTCATAAATAAGTGCAATGTTTTTATCATAAAAATATGTCTCAGATAGTTTTATAGCCCTGTCTACTAAAGAAAATAATTGTTGCGTCAAAAAAGTAATTCTTTTATTAACAGATTTTTCAAAAGTAAATTGTAAAGAACTTCCTTTCTTATTAAATTTATCTGAAAATTTGTTTACTTATTGCTTTTGCAGGCAAATAAGTGTGTCATCTACGTATCTGAAGTAAAATAAGATTCCATAATTCGTGTTTTTAATAATTTTTTTTCCATGTCTTGCATAACTAGTTTTGAAATTACCGAAGAGATTGGTGATCCCATAGGGGTTTTAAATTTTTGTCTATAAGTTTTATAATCAAATTGAAAATAGGCGTTATTCTTGCAGAATTTAAAGGCTTCGAAAAAAATTGTATGTCCCATTTTTTTCCACAAGCTTAAATACTTTTTGGGTATATATGTTATAAAACATTGAAACTATATCAAAAGATACGATGGTATATTCTTCAGGTACATTAACGTGCTTGATTTTTTGGATAGGATCCCAGCTGTTTTTTAGGACATGTTTTGAGTCTTTACAGATTTTTAAGAGTATTGAATTTAGAAATTTGGATAAATTGTATAATGGTGAATTAACGAATGAAGTTACCGGTCTTAACAAGTGCTTATCTTTGTGAAGTTTTATAAGACATTAAAATAATGGTGGAAGGCCGTTCGTAAATCTTAAAAATTTATTTAAGTTATTTAAATTGTTCTGAATGAATCTTGTCGGATTTTTCATGATTTAATATGTTTTTGAGTCGTATAGAAGTTCAAGACTTGTTTCTTTAAGTTTTTTTCTAATAGTTTCTGATTAGGATTCCAAAATATTTGTGATATTAGATATTTTTTTAGAATAAATGAGATTTTGCTCCTAAGAGAATTCAAATCTTTTTCTGGAATTTTTAATTTTCTATTTTCTACTCCTAAAATATAATCTTTCAATGGTAAAGTTTTCTTGGTAAACGGCATAGCAAATTTTCCACTCAAAGCTAGAATCTCTATTACATTTTTTTAAATAAATTTATTAGACAAATGTACTACAAAGCCTTCTACATGCATAGAAGAAAGTGAAGTAACTGTTGACAAAATCCGGGTTTTTTGGAGTACGATGATGTTGTTGTGCAGCTTCCTCCATCATTATATCTTCGTCATTATTAGGAAATTTAAAAGAAAGAATAAAAGAAAAGAAAATGGGATTTTTTAACAAACATTTCACTTTTTATTATTATTAAAAAACAAACTGTAAGTAAAATAATGTATTTTGAGTGTCATCATAGCTTTCTCATCTTATATAATTAATATTATTATCTATACTTTTGTACTTTTAGAAATTTAAACAAAAAAATGGATCTGGACCTAACCTAAAATAGAAAAAATACTTACGTCTTCGAAACACGTTTATTTTATAAAATTCTATACCTTTATTAACAAAAAAAAATCGTTGTTATCTAGATGACTAATGTAGTAAGTGCGCATTATTGCGCACTTACTTTGTGCTTCATAAAATACAAATTGTACATTTTCCTTTGTAGTCGTTACCGTTCTGATGAGGCTATAATATTATAGTGAAATGTATTAAAAACTTTGTCAAATAAACATTGTTTATTTCAAAACTTTTAAATTTTTAGGCCCAAGGCCATAAGAAGAAAAACATCTCTACTTATAACTAGGTCTATAATCAACAAAAATTATCTGTAGGTTAATTTATTTCCCGATAAGATACCGGTATGTTTATTAGAATAAAGGAACAGAAAATTAGTTCACAGTTAAGTGAAGTGGATTATGTCCTTTATAACTTGTAACTATGTAAATCAACTTGTACTATGACCGTAAGCCGAAGAGACTTAGGTTGCAATTATTACTGCGTGCTATTGCACGATAGAATGAAAATGTGCTTTACTTAATGCAACGCGGTTCTTCGTTAAGGAATATTTCATGTTCGTTGAAAATTATCGTGACTTTATCCAAGCGATTCGTACATGTGAAGATTTAAGTTTACAGCGAGACTGCTACAAACTAAAATACAACCACTATCGATAAGCCTGGGGTTCATATGGAGTGAGACTCTTGTACAGTAACGTACGAATCGCGTAAACTTGACGAGGCACGTACGAATCGTGAAAACTTGACGAGGTACGTACATTTATGGAATTGAATTTTTCTTCAAGATTATTTATATTCCGTCTATTATTATTTACGGTAGTCGGTTGTGTGTTTCTCGATCGGTTACATGTTATTTGATACTCGTTAGCCTCGCTGTGACATACGATGACTAATAGCTACAGCTGGATGTGATAATCGGTGATCACGCACCTCTAATCTTGACCTTTCAGGGACACAAGTATTGCATGCTAACTTTACCATAGGTGATAGCTCTAGTCAAACACTTTCGGCTACAAAGAGTGTGACTAGGCGCATGTTCTTCCACTAAGTGGGCTACCATTAATAATGAATACAACTATAAAGTTATGATAAAAGATTATTCTTGGATCTATGCAAACGTGTGTTTTCATAATTCACATGACTATCTTTAGCTTTATCGTGGTTTTAAACTTTATGAAATATAAATACAATCGTATTTATAAGAATTAAAATTATAGTAATCTGATAATGATAGAATCTTTAATTATAGTTTTAATGATCAAGCATCGGTATTCTGTCAGTTCTTATCCCTCCTTGGTAACTTAGCATATATCTTGTGGTTTCTTTATTACCGACCGTAGTACAGTTACCCTAGTTAGGTTCAAACTCAAAGAGAAGCGTTAATGCGCTCGGTTTTAATTGGTGACGTTATGCTGTTGCACGTGGGATAAGATAGGCCATGCCTACTTTTAGGCTGTACATCGAAATTGTAAAATTTGGGGATGTAACAGTCCTCCCTGTTACGTCGTAACCTTAAATTTGTTCTCTACATTTTAGTACCGACTGGACAGACGTCTTTCGTTTACTCAGAGAAAGCTGATGCATTGTACGTAGCTCAAACTCATCTTTGTCATTGCACGATTGACAATTTAGAAGCTTAAGGCCTTTGCCTGAAACCTTAGTAACTTCCCAAACAGTTCCTATATTATAGCTCCAGACGTTTAAAATAGTTAGAATGCAGCAGTTATACCCATCTTAATTTGTCTTAATTTATGATTCTGAAAATCTCTATCTTGGTTCGCCTCACGTTCTAGCTATTTAGGGACTAAGTTGTGAAAACTCTTATCTGAAAGGATTTTACTGTACACATTTCGTCCAAGTTGCATTTACCACTTAAGCCGCTTAGATTCATAGCCCAACTCTCATGGTTGACCCTACCATAAAAA